>JAUMHB010031750.1:0-11932 GCA_032359685.1 Pittosporum tobira | reverse complement strand
TTTAGTCATTCAATATAATATCTTCGAAAAAATGATTTATCGAAGTAAAAAAAAAAATTCAAAAAAATTTACTGCAGGTCTCATTACTAATTTTATCCCCATTTAAAAGATGATTGGATATGAATAGTCTAACCCGAATTTGTAATCTGATGTTATAACATGACTCTATCTTAGATGCATTCCAGCATAATTTTCTCTTTGTTCCTTGTTCCAGAAGTTGATGCGAAGAAACTAGCTTATTGTTGAAGGAATTGAATTAATATTTTTCAAAATTGACAATAAACCTCCTCTTGGAGCAAAAGATCGAGATCTAACTCGTTTATAGTTAGTTATATACTCCTTGACCTAAAAATTTTGAGACCCTGACTTTTATGATCTCATTTTTTAAAATGGAGAAAGTGAATAACACATATTTCTTTAGATAGAAAGAGATGTTATTTATGATTTGCGAGTCAAGTTGTAGTGCATTTCGTGTATATTTCCAACGTTAATATAAAGCTCCTAATACTACTAATATACCACCATGACGTATTATATATGCTAGTTCCTTTGGTACATGTTATGTTATGTGTACGTTAAAAAAAAATCTTGTGTTTTTAAAATTTTGGTGAGAAAAAATAGGGGTGAGTGGCGGGAGTTTTAGTTAATTACTGTAGTTACCAACTGTTTTCAATTTGATACTTTTTTCTTTTGCAAGAAATCAAATGGTGCATCAAAACTTCACGAAAAAACAATTTTTCCCAAAAAAAAAAATAAGTTCGCTCCCGCTTTATAATATATAGAGACTTGTGGGCACTAGCTACTCTAATTGGTTTTTTTTTTTTCTTGTTCAATAAAAAAAGCTAATTGATCTCTTATTTAATTTATTTGTTTCTCTTGTTTAAATTTATAAAGAATAAATAGTGCAGTTGATAAATAGTTGCTTTCATGGGGGTGAGCAGGCGTGATAAAAAACCATAACCGAAAGGTCAAAGAAAAAGGCTCAGTGGATATACTTATCTGTTCATAAGCACTTACAAGTGCAAGACCATTTCCTATATAAAGACTTGAATTAAGTGCCTCTCACACTTCACAACAAATCAAGAAAGTCGAGAAAAAAAATGGCCATCGAGAAGCATCAATGTAGCTCAATCTCCACCATCACCTTTCTGTTATTACCGTTACTCTTACAATTCTATTCTGGTACATCCCTAGTCTTTACTACAAATTTCCGAAAGAAAAATTTATTGCTTTAGATATTCTCCCGTCAATATTTTTTATCCAGAAATCATCATTGCTGATAATATATATATATATATATATATATATATATATATTTCTTGAATATTTATGCAGGCAAATGTGAGCTCCAACTGAACTACTATTCAGAGAGCTGCCCAAAAGCTGAGGCAATCATCAGAGAGAAAGTGGAGACGCTGTATTACAAACATGGAAACACAGCTGTTTCATGGATAAGAAATCTTTTCCATGACTGCATCGTTCAAGTAATATACGTATATTATTATATCAATATATACACTCCTATCAATGAAACAGTGCGTACGTAGTAGATGGTCTCTAATTATTACTCCATCTACAAGAATTTTAACTACTTTTTTTTAAATGCAGTCTTGCGATGCATCTCTATTGTTGGAGACTGTCAATGGGATAGAATCAGAACAAAAATCAACAAGGAGCTTTGGGATGAGAAATTTCAAGTACGTTAACACCATTAAAAACGCTGTTGAGAGTGCATGCCCAAACACTGTTTCTTGTGCTGATATAGTTGCTCTTTCTGCAAGAGATGGTAGTGTCATGGTATGTGTATATACATATTCATATTCCTTAATTCTGCTCCCTGTCTTAATTTTCTCGTTGAATTATGCAGTGTGATGTATCAACAATTGCAATATATTAATGTTTGAAAACTGATGTATATATATAGTTGGGAGGGCCACGGATTGAAATGAAGACGGGGCGAAAGGATAGTAAAGAAAGTCATATAGCCGAAGTTGATAAATTCATTCCCAATCACAATGATTCCATGTCGGTGGTGCTTTCGGCCTTTCAATCTGCTGGCCTCGATGTTGAAGGCACAGTGGCTCTTCTTGGTAATAAGTTTATTTTTCAGCATTCTTATTCTTTGTACTTGGGGGGTGTGAGTGTGTGCGGGTGGGTGGGCATAACAATCAATATCCGCAATCGCTATGGAGCACTTTAAAGTAATCAAATTAGTACAGCATATTTTCATTTTCTTTTTATTTTGATGGTCCACGGTTTAAATAAATAACTTCAAATTGATTGATCAGAAAATAATCCCATAATGAATGTTGTTGATATATTTCCTACATGTGCGTAAATATAATTAAATATATAAAAGTACACAAATACCAACATATATAGTAAGGAGTACGACAATCAAATTTTTGCATATATGTTAATAATGTAGCTCTAATTTGTCTTTGATCCCTTTTATACATACATACATACATATATTAAGGTGCACACTCGGTGGGACGAGTTCATTGCATGAATGTTGTACACAGACTTTATCCGACTGTTGATCCAACATTGGATCCTGAATATGCTAAATACCTGAAAGGCCGTTGCCCAAACCCGGAACCCAACCCGTTGTTAGTTGAATACGCAAGGAATGACCGCGAAACACCAATGAAACTCGATAACATGTACTACAAGGGACTTTTGAGCCACAAGGGACTTTTGTCGGTTGATCAACAACTGCTTTCTGATCCTACTACGTCTCCATTTGTCGAAAAGATGGCTGCTGATAACGGCTATTTCCATGACCAATTCGCTCGTTCTCTTCTGGTTTTATCGGAGAACAATCCACTTACGGGAGACCAAGGAGAGATTAGGAAAGATTGTAGCTATGTTAATAGCAATTAGCATTGTTTAAACACTTATATAAATTGTCCTGTGAAAATACTTTGTTAAGACGTTTATGCTTTGGTAACAGTACTTCTATATATTAATGTGATGAGGGAGGAACATAAGGTTCGACATTCTCTCAACCCCCTCTCTGGTGATAATAAATGAGAGAATATTAATTCTGTATAATTTTACTTTTTATGACATGTTTATGCTTCCTTGGGCCAGTTTAGGGCTTGTTAATTTGTTCTTGGTCATCATAAATGAAATGCTTAAGATAGTGTGAATGATGAAGATTGCAAGTAGTACACAGCATGGGCCTCTTTCAAAAGGAAAATTCTTGCAAAAATGCAATAATACACAGAATTGACCTTTTTAAAGGAAATTTCTTTCTCATTTTAGTAAAAAAAAAAATTGCCATAGCATTTAGAATGGGCTTTTTAAAGGAAAACTGTTTCTCATTTTAGTAAAAATGCCATGGCATCAAAAAATGGGGCTCTATAATGGAAATCTCCTTGCCCATTTTAGTGAAAGTTGGTAATGATGTTGATCCAACCTGCCTTTTTGTTTTTCGGGTCCAGAATTTGCAAGTGCAAAGCCCTCTAGGATGATTTCAGATGTCTAAAAGGACATGAAACAGGATGGAGTAGTAGTATACATAAAAGATCTATTTGATACAATTTATTTTAAAATAATTTAAATTTATTAATTATAATAAATTATTTAAAAAAAGCATTTATTGACTTTTTTTAATGAATAAAATGAATATATATTATTGTACTAAACATACAATTTTTTAAATTAATTTAAAAAATATTTTTTTAAATAATTTATTTTTAAAAATAAGTTACAGAATATTATAATAAGCTGTCAGAATCAAGTCCATAAACTTCTACAAGTTTCTTTTATTGTATCATGATATACTGGTGGAAGAGATTAACGAAAGCGAATGTAAAATTAGCACTTGAGTTTTTCTGCTTTTTGAAAAGTAACTTGAGTTAGTTAGAGAGAATTCATTGTCTTCGTAATTAAGATCAGCCAACAGGCAACCATATGCCTATATTTGCACTAGCAAATAAATTCGTATTCTATATTAGATAATATTATTAATCCTTGAATAGAAATTAATTTAATGTTTTATACTCCTTACGTCCTATTAAAATTGACTGAATTTGAATTTTTGAATTAAAATAATTAATTTTAAAATTAAAAATCAATTTTATTTATTTAAAATTTTCAAACCTATGTACGCTAGCCTTATAATTTTTTTTTAATTTTGCTAAGCAAAATGCTAGCCTTATTACCTAAACTAACACAATACCCAAAAAAGGAAGTTTATTCAAAGCATTATATATCGTTTGATAGAAATTGAAATCTCATCCTATCTTCTAAGTTAATGCAAATATTCTTAGTAAATGTGACTAGAAAAATGAGATGAAAAGGAAAATAAATAAATAAATAAATAAAACTATTCCGTGGCTAAAAGCTCACGTGAAGTGCAACGCACTCAATGACAAAGGACGTGGCAAACCCTCTCTAGGTCTCTGTATTTTACCAGACGCATTTCCATCCTCTTTTGGAACGGAAGATCACGAAAGAGACGAAGATTAAACCCAATTTTGCATTAGATGGAGTAGTAATAGTATCTTAAATTGTGAATTCATCACAGTCAACAATTTTAAATATTAACTTATGGATTAATTACTACTCCATAAAATACAATACACTTCCTAAATACATTATGAGGTCACAATAGATATAATACATTGTACCTTGAAATGTTATAAAATTAATATTTTTAAATAAAATAATATTTGTTAAAATTTTATAATAAAATAATATTATTTTATTAAAAATATTAATATTAATCTTAATCTTAATCTTATAAGCGACAGACGAACACACACACATACACACACATATATATATACATATATTATATTGTATTCCTCTTTTCTTTTTTTAATATATAGATTATTAATAAACCTCATACAAATTAATTTTTAATGAAGAATCTTTTTAAGGAAAAAATTATATATGCCCTGAGAAATTTGTCTCGCAATCCTCAATTTTTAATTCCGCTAAAACCACAATCGTTCTGTAATGAGTAGAGTGAATGACTGGAGCTAATTGGCTAGCACACCCAAGCTAGTCCTTACTCACACCTACCCTAGAAACACTTTACGTAAGAAAAAATAAAAAAAAAGTGAGAGAAAATAATATTTTATCACCGATAAAATATTACCGTTAGATTGACACATGTACAACAACCGGACCACTTGTCGTCCCCATCTCCTTCGGATTCTTACCTCCAAACTCTCAAGAGTCTTGTCTGATTACTTTCCATGCATATTGTCCTTGTGGTTTTTAAGGAAAAGTACAAAATCCGATACTCCTCTCTCTACAATCCCGTGATAGATTTGTTCACAACACCACAATTTTGCAGAAACATACCCTAATCTAACATGGGCCACACGTTAATCTAGCAGATGGCGTTATTTTCCGATAAATTCCCCGGCATTATCTTGATACAGCTATTTATTTTACTCTGGTTTTCCGGCTATGGCAGCGCGACAGTCGGAATGACTGAATTTGATTTAGGAACGTTGACTCTCAGTAGCTTGAAGATCCTAGGTGACGCCCACTGGAGCAATGGGAGCCTCATGCTCACCCGCGACCTCGCCGTTCCCAACTCCGGCGCCGGAAAAGTTTTATATTCCAAACCCGTCAGATTCAGACAACCGGGAAGCCCTATTCTGACGAGTTTTACGACATTCTTCTCGTTCTCTGTGGCCAACCTCAACCCGTCTTCAATCGGCGGCGGGCTCGCCTTTGTCATATCGCCGGACGACGAGTCGGTCGGAGACGCCGGCGGATACCTCGGGATACTTAACGGTACGGGTGGTCCGAACGAAGTTGTTGCAGTGGAATTTGATACCCTTATGGACGTAGAATTTACAGATATTAATGGCAACCATGTGGGTTTGGATTTGAACTCCATGATCTCAACTCAAGTTGGTGACTTGGAGTCCATCGGAGTTGATCTCAAAAGCGGTAGCCTAGTCAACTCGTGGATCGAGTTCTCCGGGTCAACTCGGCTATTTAATATCTCAGTTTCATACTCTAATATCAAGCCAAAAGAGCCCCTTTTATCCTTCATCCTTGATCTTGATGATTACGTTAATGATTTCATGTTTGTTGGGTTCACCGGGTCAACTCAAGGCAGCACTGAGAGTCACAGCATTGAGTGGTGGAGTTTTAGCTCATCTTTTGATTCCAAAATTGGTTCAATATCAGCACCCGACCCCCCGCCGCCACCGCCAACGGCTAGTTTGACAAATCCAACAGCTAACTCGATCATCCCATCACCACCTCCATTGGTGCCAACTGAGTCAAATAGCACTGTTTCTCATAACTCGGATAAGAGCAGTAAGTGTCATAATCAATTGTGTAAAGAAGGTGCCGGGGCTGTTGTTGGGGTGGTAACGGCTGGGGCATTCGTTTTGGCATTTTTTGCTATTGTTCTCATCTGGGTCTATTCTAAAAAATTCAAGAATGTGAAAAAGTCTGAATCTTTGGCATCAGATTATATCAAAATGCCGAAAGAATTTAGCTATAAGCAGCTTAAATTAGCCACAAAAAACTTCGACTCGTTGCGAATTATCGGGAATGGAGCATTTGGGACTGTCTATAAGGGTATATTGCCGGAGACAGGTGACATTGTGGCCGTGAAAAGGTGTAGTCATAGTGGGCAAGGAAAGCAAGAGTTTTTCTCAGAATTGTCCATTTTTGGGACGCTTAGGCATAGAAATCTTGTTAGGCTAAGAGGCTGGTGCCACGAAAAAGGCGAAATTTTGCTAGTTTACGATTTTATGCCTAATGGGAGTCTTGATAAGGCCTTGTTCGAATCAAGAATGACATTGCAATGGGCTCATAGGCGAAAAATTTTGTTAGGGGTTGCTTCTGCTTTGACATATTTACATCAAGAATGTGAAAACCAAGTGATTCATAGGGATGTGAAGACTAGTAACATTATGTTGGATGAAGGGTTCAATGCTAAATTAGGCGATTTTGGGTTGGCCCGGCAAATTGAGCACGATAAGTCGCCGGACGCCACGGTGGCAGCGGGAACAATGGGGTACTTGGCGCCGGAGTATTTATTAACTGGACGAGCTACTGAGAAAACTGATGTGTTTAGCTATGGGGCTGTGGTTCTTGAAGTGGCTAGTGGGAGGAGGCCAATCGAGAAAGAAGCTAACAATGGGGTGGGTAAAGTTGGTATTAACAATAATCTGGTGGAGTGGGTTTGGAGTTTGCACCGAGAAGGGAGGTTGTTAACGGCGGCTGATTCAAGGCTTGAGGGAGAATTTGAAGAGGGGGAAATGAGGAGAGTGTTGTTAGTTGGGTTAGCCTGCTCGCACCCTGACCCACTGGCTAGACCCACAATGAGGGGTGTGGTTCAAATGCTTGTGGGTGAGTGTGAAGTCCCTATGGTCCCAAGGGCAAAACCATCAATGAGTTTTAGCACTTCTCATCTGCTACTGAATTTGCAGGACAGTGTGTCTGACTTGAATGGAATGGTTACCATTTCAACCTCCTCATCAGAACAAAGCTACAATAATGGTGCTAGTGGTAGCATGGTGGACTTGGTCTGATTCGGGTTACCATGGAAATCTTGTAGCCACTGTTTCGGGAACTGGGTACTTTGGTTCTGAATCGTGATTTCCTGGTAAATCCAAGCGATCGGAGCTCGGAGTCTGAATAATTTATCTTTTTGTTTTTAAATTTAATTTTTATAAATATTCATTCGTTTATTGATGTGTATGTATAACACAATAACGTAGTGTTCATGAGCAACAAGAAGGTAGGGGTTTTGATAATGGGGTACATTTTTATGTGGGAGAAGTTTGGTGCAAGTCATTTTCTTGATTTGAGTTGGATGGAGGTTGACGGAGAGGTACGGAGTTGCTTTCAGAAGCAGCCTCGTTTGTCAAAAGCATGGAAGAGTTTGAGTAGAAGTATGGTAAAGTGTACGTGACAAAAAGAAGGCATATTTATAATTAGACTGCTGTAGATCTTTAATGGTTGATTGGCTCATGGATGCCATGGTCTATGGAAAATGAAACACTGAATTGAGATTCTTCTCTTCTTGTTTATTTAAGTGGTGATTCTTTTACTCATCTGCTTTTGTTTCACCTTTGGGAAATTTGAGTGGATCCTCTTTTATTGGACTTTTCAAGCCCACGTAGATTTTTTTTTACTCATTTCATTTAAAAGTTATGTTGTCTTAATTAAAAAATAAATATTTATTTAAAATAATATAAAATTTTCTAAATTTTTTTTATTATTTATATATAAAAAATAAATTAGATAGAAATAGATAATTGAAAGGAATAAAGAGTCTTGCATTTTTAAGACAAATAAATTTAAATAAATCAAAATAAAATTAAAATAATATAAATTTGACGAATGGAGTATGATTTATTTATTTATTTATATTATAGTTTACATGGAAATATAAACAAAAAATATAATAATAAACTAAATCGTATATTGAAATTTTAGAAACTTGAAAATTATATTGATATGAATTGATAAATAATGATTACAGCGATAACTTATATATACTTAGCATACTTAGATAATAAAAAAAAATTATAAAAAATTTAGCCTGACTTGAAAATTAAGCTAGTAATAAAAATAGAATGTATATTAAATAATACAGAGTATAATATTCTCAACAGTTTAAAATGAGTCAAAGAAGCTGATATATAGTCCATGATATATAGATCATATTTGTATTTAAAAAATTATAATAATTAGAAATTTTTTTACAGTTAAATATTAATTAAAAAAAACCATAAAAAATTTAATAAGTACATTTCAAATCACTTTTATCTTTGGAAGCATGAAAGAGATCACTTGACGAGGAATTAATGAGTTGCAAAAATGATATTTAGTTCAAATTTTTAGATTTCACAATTTTATTTAATTTTCTTCTTAGCAATACTTCACTGATACACACATATCTGCAAGTGCCCATATTAAAGATTTATGCACATATTATGTTTTAATCGAGTAAAGAAAGATGAAAAAAAAAATGAAAAAAAAAAAAGAAAAAGAATATAAACTTTAGTAATTTTAGTAATAAAATTAAACAAATTCCACAGTCCTGCAACGTCACTTTAAATGAGATTTAATTTTGGATGAAAAGAAAAGGGTTGCAAAGCTCCCATTTTTCAGCAGGAGTCGTCCCCATCCAGCGGGGCTGACGGCCCGTTCCTTAATGAGTCCCGGAAAATCAATGCCAAAAAGTTTCTGAACTCATTCGTTGCCAGTTGGACCGCATATGGCAGGACTCATGGGAGTCAACCTTGACAGCTAATTCTACTTTAGAAACTTTTTGCTCATCCACACAAAATTGATTTTATTAAATAGATTACTATTTTTATTAAAACATGTAGTATTACATTTAAATTGATTCATTTTAATGTACGAATAAGAAGAATGCATCATATCTTCTTCTTCTTTTTTAATGTAAAAAGGGAGAAAAAAACACAGCCTTAACCAACATATGTTTAGTCATTCATAGTTTTAATAAGTTTAATATCAAGAACAACATAAAAATCCATTGTATTAATGGTTAATAATTTTTCGATATTTAAAAAAAAACAATAATTTTCCATTGGAAAATTCGAATATATGATTTTTTTTTTTCTTATTCTTTCATTTTTTATGCAAATTTATCTCATCTTCTATTATCTAGATAACATTATCTGAATTTTGAAGTGACTCATATTTCTCAAACCCACTTGGGTTTTAATTTCTGCTCTTAAAATTTTTATCTCTTATTAGATTTTAATTTTTTTTTCCTGAGAAAATCTCTTATTAAATTATAAGAGAATAGTGGCTGAAATTTATAGATACTCAATTGATGTATCACTCCCACCTTTTTAATTAAATGGGATAATGTTAAGGCGCTTCAAATGTTTTCAAAATTTTGACATCCTTAATCTATTATTGGCACTATGATTAGATAATTATTGAAAATTAAATTATTAAATAAGATGTGTAATTAATTAATATTACATCCATCCTAAATTAAATTATATATGGTTATTCCTTTTCAGTAGATTTTAAAATTAAAAATAAATTTCTGTTTTAATTCCATAAAACATCATAATATTCTTAATTTATCGTTTCATTATAACTATAAATTAATTTTACAGTATTTCTATAATAAAAAATTCTAAAAGCACTTTTATTTTATGTACAAATTATGATCAAATATCTATTTTTAAAAGCTATCCTTTTTTAAAAATATAAACGTACTAAATAATGGAGTATATAAATGGCCGTTATTATCTCTAACTACAAACATACTTATTATTTTGTAGCATAATTTTGTATCCAATTTTAATGATTTTGGTATTATTGTATATTTATTGTGTAGGACTTATCATGATGCTAAGATGAGTGAAAATAAGTCAAATCAAGTTGAGTATGATTTGCTTAGATTCTACTTATATAATTTATCGAATTTAAAATAAAGTTTGTGTATGGATCGTTTAACTATCAAGTCGAATACAAATACGAATCAAGTCCAAATAGTTTGAAATTTTCAAGCGAATTATATCGAATATAAATAAAAAAAATTAATTTAATAAAGTCTAAATAAATTAATCAAAATTTAATATATGCTCGTATTTTATCTATTAATATTTTAAATTAAACTCAAATTAATTTTTTTATCGAATAGTTTCAAATTAAATCCGAACCGTTGAAGCTTACTTTCAGCGTTAGTGCTAGGTATCTACTCTACTCTAGTAATAATGTCTAGAAGTTGATATCCCAAAATTTGGAAAAATATTTAAGATCCAAGGTGATGTGGCTTGACCAATGATATCACGACATGTCACACGTCACACTTCTACAACCGAAAATTCAAATCTTTTTATGTTCCCGTGTTCCGCAGAACTTTACCTAACACATCCAGAATAGAGTGGCATAAGTGAGAAATAGTCAATATTGATAGGGCAATCGATGACATAAAGAGAAAATTGAGGACCTAAATGAAAATATAGCCTAACTGTTACGGATCTGCGTCATCGCACCATATTTAATTTGTTCGTATCAGCTCAACGGCATTTCGTTCCATCGTCCAATTCTCTGCAGCTACCTATCTCTTTGACCTCGCTGAAATTGAGAAGAAATGGATAACGATGGCACGGTATGTTTCCACAGATCTGAAAAGTCTATCTTTTTGTTTTTGGTTTTCGATTTTGCGAAGCTCAAATTTTTTATTTAGATAATTGATGATATATGATCTAGGCTGTTGTAATTTCGATATTTAACTTCTTATGTTCAAATTTCAATGAATGGATTAATTGATATCTGAGTATATGATTTGGAATTGTAGAACATGCTCCATTTTGTAGATGTGAGATACTTATCAAAAATAGTTTCCTTATACCATTCAAGTATTCATTGGTAGTTAAAATGACTCTGCTCGTGAGGATAAAGATAGAAAATTTGGGATTAATTATGTTCCTTCACCACATCATGGACTTGAAATAAGGGTTTGTGAGGAAACTGCATCTTACCTGGGATAAAGTTCTAGAGATTATAAGAAATATTTTTCTGGGTATTTATGGATTTGAATTTAAATAACCTTACGTTGATGAAGATTTGATCTTATTTTTGTTATGCGACTAATTCACATACATCTTTTAGAGGGTGCATTGATTATAAGCAGTTGTAAAATGTAACAAATGTTTGATTAGCTGCATTTTGAAACCGATTTTAAGCATTTGTATGGAAATAAGTAGAAGCATCAATTTGGTATTTCTGCTCATTAGTGAAAATCAGAGTTCTAAAAATCGATAGGCTGACCTAAATAGCAGAGGGAGGGCCCAGTGCCTAAATAGTCGTAATCGGATACTAATCGGACATAGGCTAGGATTAATCAGTTTTAGGTGCCCAATTTCTCTAAGCGTTAGAGGACCTTCTAGAATTTGTTGAGGTATTAATCGGAGTTAGGAGCTAGGATGGGATGTTTAGAACA
>JAUMHB010031739.1:0-21361 GCA_032359685.1 Pittosporum tobira | reverse complement strand
AACTACATATAAAATACTAATACGTTAAAATTTTGAAAATTTTATAAATTTATATTATAATTTAAATTTTAAAATTTTAATTAAAATAAATAAATAAATAAATAAGTAAAAGAAATGACCCGTCCTAAACCTCATTTTCTCTTTTAGAGAAAGAGGTTATAGATTAAACTTTAGAGCCTTATTTAACTTTATAATATGCACTTTCTCTTCAGGCGTAATTCCTCCTACAATAAATAGTTTTGTTTTAAAACATGCGAATATTAAAACCATATTTTTATTCTATATTAGTAATATCTAAAATAATAAAAGCTTTAGCTTAACGATAATAATTGATAATTTAATTACTATGATTAATTAAGAATATTGCCTCATTTTATATTACCATCATCAATACAAAATTATTTTTTGTAAAGAAAAAAAATTAACCAAAAGAGATTATCGATTTTGTATTATTTCAAATACTAATTTCGTTTCAAAATTAAAAATAGTTATTCGTACATTATAATATCAAAATGTTTATATTTTAGTATCATGAACTCATAAAGTATCATAATATTTTTATTTTATCAATTTTATTATAAATAAAAATAAAAAAAACTTACCAACTCTAAAAAAATTGTTTGAAAATTATTTTTCTTTTTATGTAAAATTAAGCATTTATTTTTTAAAATTATTTTTTAAATATATTTTTAATTTTAGAACAAAATAAATAGTAAATATTAACTTGAAACAAGAAGATTCAAAAATATTTAAAGAAACAAATGGAACCCTAGAGGGTTTAGCAGTAATAGTATTTCTTAAATTTTGAAGTGTTAATTAATTTGGAGAAAATATTGCAGAAGAGTGAAAATTCGCATCCATAATCAAAATTTGTTAGGATTTGGTCCAACCTACTGAATCCAAGACGAGATGGTTGACTTTGACTTATCGTGAAACACTCATCTGGGCAAAACATGTCCCACTCAAAGGCAGCCACTAACACAATCGTTTTCGGGTTTCATTACTGGGGCCACGCTTTGCTTAATGTTCGTTATTACCCCCGGCACGCCAAGTAAAGAATTCACTTTATAAAATTCAAGAATTTTTAGGTCGTATTTATTTAATATTTATCTCAATTTATAATGACTACTAAAAATACTAATAATAATATATTATTTAATTTAATAACTCTTATCACTTTAAATTTAAAAACAATAAATGGTGATTACTTGATGATGTCCACTTGGTTGGTGACTTATTTATTTAGGATTCATGGAACAAATATTGTGACACGACCAAGAACAATGAATAAGGTGATGGATGGTCCAGGCTGTGAGTGAATGAATGAGCAACAGTCCACAACCGCCTCTCCTACCTTTTCCCTTAACTCACTCACCTTAAATTAATGTTAGTCCTCGCCACGTGTTGACGACTTTGCATGCGTCGACTTCGCACGGTGGCATGATAGTAATTTCTCAAAAAAATTCATTGGCAATTTCTCACGGTCATCTGGTGAAACTTAAATTAAAATAAATTTTTTATATATAATTTAACTAATGTCAAAGTTAACATTTTAAATTACATATAAATTATTATTATTATTATTATTATGCACAAATTTGAATAAATATACATTATAATTTAAATTTTAAAACTTCACAAACTTACTTTAATAGGGCAGACCAATTTGAGATCGAGTGGCCCTATTAATTCCTACCATATACTACTACCAGTTGGCAAAGTAAAACAGGGTAGAGGCCAACAGATTACACGAGAGACTCGAGTCCAACTTTCCAAAAAGTCGAAACAAATCCACCAATAGCAAAATTTGGGAACACTTCGGCCGATACAAAGCCCGTGAAATGGTGTCAACTTTTCAATTCTAAGGTCGGACGACATAAGCATGGCTCAAAGGCCCAAGTATCAACCAAGTTTCAGTTTGAATAGGACTAATTTGTTACAACAAAAAAATCAAAGTAAAAGATTTAATCGAACAAAGCCCATATAGCACCAAATATATATATATATATATATATAAAAGGGGAAATTTATGCTGGATTGTGTCATTGTTTTGGGGACTTGCTCTTCAAAATTCAAACATGAGTCGAGTTATGCATCAGTGCAATAGCTTCATTTAGCACAAAACGAGACGTTTGGGTCCAGCTAAATACCATCAACATTCCCATGTGCTCCGCAGTTCAGGCTGCTTGGTCATCACTTCAGGTCCATCTAGTCTTTGCAACCTCAAACTTACCCGAGATAAATCAAGACCAACTCAAAATGACAAACATCACTTAAGCATAACTAATATTTATAAGAAATATTTAGAAATTCTTACAAGGCAGAGAAGGGATACATAGATAAACTGAAAAATATCAGATTTATTTGAGAATCTTAATAATCACCTCACAGGCATCAATTTCTTTCCAATCTTGTCATAGAAACACATGTAGTTTTTGGACAAACCACTGTCTCGTGTCTAATAAACAAACACCACATGACACATAATTCTGAATCGGAACACATACTAAATAATAAGTACCGATCTGGCAATCTGTTAGTCAAGATTACAAAAATTAGTTCAAAAAATTACCAAGTAGCATCGCATACTAGAGTTTTTGACAGTAGACCCTTCAATGTGCATAACTCATTTATCACCCCCAAAGATGTACAAAAGCCAGAAGTTTCTCTCCTTTATATATATATATATATATATATATATATATATATAAATTTTTTTTGAACAGGAATTTCTCAGTTAACTGAAAGATATATATATCATCTCTCACAGTCTTTTACTATTCCGACTTTTAGCAAACCGTTTGTTAGGATCTAAGCGAACTTCACGATGCATTGATGCCCAAAGTGCTTCAAACTGATCATGGAATCCCTCCCGGAACCAATCCTGAATTTCATGATACAGTTCACCAGGATTATCATCCCACGTCTCTCTTAATTTGGCACAACTATCAATTGTTCTCAACCTGGTCTTTAACTTAAATAGAAGATTCCCAACCCGTTGTTTTCCTGCTGATTCTGGCCTCAAAATAATAGCAGGTGACTCTGCAAGAAAATTCTTGATGGACTTGGACCCTAGACATGGCAAGACTTTGCCTCCCAGCAATGAAAAAGCAAACACAGCAACTCGATGCTTATCATCTTTTATGGGAAAGCTATGCAGTGGGAGTTGCCATAAATGTGGGCCAAAAGTTGGAGTCATCCAGCACAAAATTTGGTCACTTAAAGGTTCATAATAGGGTTCGGAATCTGTATGGGCCGAAAGTGTGCACAAAGATCCAGCATATTTAACAAGCCAATCCGGTTTCACACTTGTCGCACCATGAATGTAAGGTCGTTTTGTATGAAGTAATTCACTGTACACCAAATATTCTGGGGCAAACCTGGAAACAGATGACCTATGATGGAGGAAAACCATCTCCTTAACCATGCAAGCTTGATATCGAACCGCATTAACTTTTCTCTCTCCATCCGACGAGCCCGAATGTCCTCTAACCCGTTTAGCAACTCTATCGGCCCATCCAGCACAGATAGCTTGGCCCAATAGCTCTTCCTCGTTCGATAACAAAGGGAGTTTCGCAAACGAAACCCTCCAAGCACATTCGACATCTTCCACAGTCCCGTGAGTCCATGAAAAGTCCTGTTTGGGACTGCACAAATTTTGGTGGAACACTAGTTTAAGTAGCTGCTTTCTCAGCTTGGACATTTCCTCCATTGTTTTTTGAACTAATTTGTTATCGTTGCAGAACTCTGTGGGGCTCGCGGACACTTCAAAACACTGCAACGCATAAGCTATGGTCAAAGCGTCACTAGTAGGGTTATAAAATTTTGCACGAGATGCTTTAGCTTCTTCTTTTTCCTTTTTCATCCTTGCCTTTTCTTGCTTGCCTAAAACTTTCTCCCCATCATCAACACCAGATTTCTCATAATGGTTTCCTTCAGACTGTCTATTGAAGGGATTTGACAAGCTCAAAGCTGCAGCTGCTGCCACAGTGTAGCCAAGAACTAGGTTTGGTCGGGAAAAGTCTTCCTTACCCTTTTTAAGTATTTGAATCACGGTGAGGAGCATCCGGGAGTGTCGAGGACTCATGGGAAACTGTGCCATAGCTTTCCCTAGGGGCGTCAGGTGTCCATTGGCATCTACTGCTTCAAGAACCTTTAAGCAGCGCTCTGCTTCAACTATGGCAGTAACCTCAGGAGGAGTTGGAAACGGGAAATTTGCAACCTGGAATATTTGGAAACTTAAAAACATACAATTTTCCAGAAAAGACAAATAGGCAAATAAGAGAGTTTATGTAAGATTATAGTATATTGTAAGACCAAGAACCCTCGAACTTTGACGGGCGTACCTTATCAATACCCATGGATTTCATAAGAAGGACGACACCGTCAACGGGTATTTTCGAGATTTCAGCAGTTGAGAAATCGGAAAGTGTGTTGCTAAAAACAGCAGAAGAGTAGAGGCGATAACAGTGACCGGGCCCCGTTCTTCCAGCTCTTCCTGCCCGTTGCGCAGCAGATGCCTTGCTTATCCACTCTACTTCATAATTTTCCATTCCATTGGAAGAATTGTAAATCTTGACCTTTTCCCTTCCAGTGTCCACCACATACTTTATGCCTGGAATTGTCAAAGAAGTCTCGGCAACGTTAGTTGCAACAACCACCAGGCGGTCCCCGCTCTTCACCTTGTCAAATACATGAAGTTGTGCCGATGCAGGAAGCATTGCATAAAGGGGCAGAACATACATTGGACTAACGGATTGGGCTTCCCTCATTTTCTCAAACACCCTCGGCTTGGACTGGTCCAAGCCGAAGTCTTTTCCATTGGAATCGGGCTTCAAGGTATTTTTTCCAGCCAACACTTCGAAAGCGGCTTTCAATGAAGCAAGGTTTCCATCCTCTCCGAAGACATCTGCAAGATTACCATCAGAGTCCAGTTTTTCCTGGTTAAATAAATCCATATCACTAAAATATTCTAGATCACTCACATCACTATCTTCATATGAATCAGCAGAAAAATGAGGCCCCTCCTCATATATATCGCCATGATCACCATCGTAGAAACTAAACCGATCAGTTTGCTGGTCCGAGTTTCTTTCAATCTCAAATGCTTCAGCTATTTCCTTTACATCATTATCCTCAACGGGATTGACTTCAGTCAATGTAGGTACATCACTAATTTCTCTTTTACTTTTTAAGACCAAATCCCTAGAAGCTTTACGTAGCATTTGGCACAAGTTTTCTACTTCCCTTTGACCAGTCACAAAGACGAGTATGCCGCCAGGAGGCAGCTCCTTGTGAATTTTCAAGACCTTTTTATAGGCTCCGCCGATATAGTCAACAATTTCCGTTCTCTTCGAGAAGTGTATAGTCACCGGGTATTGTCGAGTCGGAACTTCAATCACGGGTGGGGGTTCATAAAATATTCTTCTTCCTGACACAAAGTCTTCAACTCGTAAGGTGGCACTCATCAGCACAAGCTTTAGTGGATACATCTTATTTTCGGGTGTTATTTTTTTCCCTGAAAGGATTTCGTGTTTTGTTTGCTCCTCGTATATTTTCTGACATCATACAAAAGGTCAAACAGATAAGAAAATAAATAAGAGAAGGTTGATTCAATGTGATTAATAAAGTACTTCATAGGCCTGACCTGGCGCTGTTGTATAACGCGAGAAAGCATTCCTATAAGTATGTCTGTATTCAGACTTCTCTCGTGAGCTTCGTCCAAAATTATGATTGAGTACCGCTTCAATAAAAAATCATTCTGCAACAAAAAAACATAAGCTTAACAGTAGTATCAAACGGTATCACCGGCCCCACCAATCGGCAATTTATCAATGAATTATAGAAAAAGTAGCACCGGGACCTGAAGTTCACGAAGCAAAATTCCATCAGTCATAAGCTTGATGGAGCAATTGTCACCAATCCTCTTGTCATACCGAACCTGAAACCCAACCTCCTTACCAAGACGAAGACCAAGTTCATACGCCACCCGTTTAGCGGTTGCAAGAACTGCAACACGGCGCGGTTGGGTCACACCGATCATGCCACTGCGCACCGAACACCGGCTCGAACCATAGCCAGCCTCATAAAGGAACTGAAAGAAACCAGCCAGGTCCAGGGTTACAAACACTAAAAGCAGAATATCTAACTTTGACTTTGACTTTCAGTATATAGATTACAAGAAGCATCAGAGTGGACCAACCTGAGGAACTTGCGTTGTCTTACCGCAACCCGTCTCTCCACATATAATAACACTGATATTGTCACTTATAGCTTCCATTATCTCCTGCTCCATCATCACTATTGGAAGGTCCTTCCTTTTATTCTCAAGCTCCTTTGGTCTTGAAACATGCACTACTATCGAGGGAGTTCGAGCTTGCTGACGAGTACCATCACCAACATTGCTCGTATTTTTGAGATCTTCTTTTGGATATTCATTTATCTTATCCTGTTCCATGCCATGTTCTCAGTTAATGTCAGAATGAACAAACTAACAACTGTAGGCATTCACTCAAGCTTACCATAGACATTTCCATTTCTGTTCCATTATAACTACTTATGGGCAAAGAATTATGTGGATCTCCTAGAACTGGTATCTTATTATTCTCATAGGAAGTTTCCATAATTGGACAGGAAGTACCGGATCCACCAGCACAACCAACACCATTGCCAAAAATAGAAACGTCATCTGTGACTTCTCTTTCCTCTATCACAGGATGGGAAGCGTCACTGTCATTGAACCTTTGCCTTGATTGTTCCCAGTTGGCATCAGATTCGATTTCAAAATTACTATCATTGCTTGCCTTTCTCTTGATAGGCAGGTCATTATTGGGCAATTCTAAACCAGCCTTAGAAAATTGGACCACCCTCCTATGTTTCTCTCGAACAGTTTCAACCTACAAAGATACATGATAGTTAATAAAATAAATAAATAAACCAGTAGGGTCATTCTTTGAAGGTAAAGGGTAATGTTAGAATATGGAATAGATAAAAGAAGAGAGTAGGCAATGAGTGACCAGCCGGTCAGTTGGAGATCGGTCAACAGGAGGTTGGCTGGCCAAGCGGTTCCACAGTGGTCACTCTGGTGTATTGGGTAAAATTGCCCTCGTTTGAGCACAGAATATTGTACCACACATATATTTATCTTAAAAATAGCAATCACAAAAACCTGGCCCAGATTTCTCGATGACCACATAACTGAATATGCATCCTCTCCGATCTTGTACTTCCTAAAATTGAAGATAATCACAGTTCCCATAAGACACTAATATTGAGATACAACCTATATTATGAATTTCACTAGTCAAGAAGGACCAAAGTGAAACCATACTCCAAGGTCTCAATACTTTCTGATAAGAGTATTTCCTTCTCTTTGTCCTCCTACAAATGAGAAAAACAAGTCAGGCAAAACTCAACAGAGATAGAATAAAGCAGACAAACTAGAAAGAAGAAACACATGAAACCTCAAGCTTCTTCAACTTTCTTTTTTGGGACTTGCTAGGCTCAGGGTTTCTCTTTGTCTTGAGCTTTCCAGAAACCTTTAAGGGGAAAAAGAATATAAAGCAAACTCATTTACAACATACTCTCTCTGTTCGAAAATCATAAATAGTTATTCCTTTTTGGACCGTTTCAAAATTATAATACATTTTTAATTTTAGACTATATAGTGGCATGAAGCTCTCAGCAAGTCCTCACTATATCCTAAGTAGAATGAATACTATCATGTCATTACTGCTACATTTCTAGCTAATGCTAATATATGTTTGTAAAAATGATACCTTGTTCATCTTTTTCCTCTTATTCTTCTTTCCTGGCAACATGATAGCATTGCTGTCATCAATTTTCACGCTACAATGCAAGCATAGTAATAGGGGTAATTCAATTTTCAGAAGAGACAATTCAACCAAAAAAGTATATAAACTAACATATAGTTGGAGCATTAGAAGGCCCCAAACAAGAAACTGTGTTTGTCACCTATATGAACTTTCACCTTAGCTACGAATCTGATAATAACATAATCTCGTCAACTAGACACTTAGGAACCTCAAAATGATTAATTTAAAAAGTAGGTCAATGCAATAGAACGTTGATTTACCTCAAATCCATAGACGACTCCATACTTTCAACAATTAAAACAATCCAAGACTAAGGTAATTTAATTCAATCTGAAAAAACTTGCAGACGAGATAGAAGCTTGAGCAAATTGAGCTTAAAGCGGAGGGTCGGGCATTCGAATTTTGACTGGAACAGTATAGATCACCGACTGACTAGTTTTGGCTTATTTAACTTTTAAAGCTTCGGCAGAGACGGCTGACGAGCGATTAGGGTTTTAGAATTGCGACACACAGCAGTAGTAGGAATGGAGCGATGAGGGTTTTGGGATGACAGAATACAGTGACGATTGCGAAAATTTGAAAAAGAATGAAAACAAAATATAGAGAAACCGCGGCGTAAAACTTAGCACCCGTGCCATATTAATTGTATTGTATACGCGTCTCAAAATTATTATAATATTTTTATTTTAAAAATAAATTATTTAAATTATCTTTATTTATTTTATTAAATTTGACTTATTAATTCAACTATTATTCTAATATTTTATATTCTGATTAATATAACTTATTTCATAATAGTTTAAAATTTATTTGTTAATTACAATAAACTATAAGATGGAAAAAAAATTATTCACCAATTTTTTCAAATTAACTGAAAATATTGTTATATTAGACTTATAATTTTTTTAAATAGCAAAAACAAATACTTTAAGATAGTTTATTTTTAAAAAGAATGTATCATAAGTTTCAATAAATAGTTCCAAACAAATCCATTACACAACACTTTTATGGATGAAAAAGAATTGAATCAAATCGACTATGATTTATTCAAATTTTATTTGTAGAATTTATCAAACTTGAAATGAAGTTTATATGTAGCTCATTTAATTATTGAGTCGAGCACAAATATAAATCAAGTTTGAATATTTTGAAATTTTTGAATGAGTTGCATCAAATACCAATAAAAAAATAATTTAATAAAATTTTAAAAATTAATCGAATTTTAAAATATATTCATATTCTACTCATTAATGTTTCAAATCGAACTTGAAAGCTTTTAGCCAAGGAATCTCAATTCAAACCCGAACTGTTTAATTTTATTTACGGTTTTAATCACTTTAACTGCTACTTTATTATCTCAAATTATAATATTATATAAATAATTTAAACAAAAAATTTCATAATCAAACATATTTCTTATAATTCATAAAAAGTCAAACGTTATAATTAAATTGAAATAGAGAAAGTAAAATAAATAAGATAAAAAACAAATACAATATAATATATTTTGTAAGACCAGTATTTTTAATAACATAATATCAATTTGTCCAAAAATATTAATAATATAACATTTTATGATATAATGCAGTGTACCTATTGATATATCAATAAATAGATATTGTGAGATCACAATAAATAAATATTACACCCGTTCAGATGTATAAAAGATACTTTTTATTGTTGATTTTAAATATTTTAAAATTCAAACTAACATTAATTCATTTAAATTTTGGAAATTTTAATTTTTGCAATTAATAGTATTTTTGAAACAGCTGATGATTTTTATAAATGTATAAATTTATATGTTTTTAAATTTAGAAATGTTAAAAATTAATTTTTAAAAAAATAAATGATACTTTTATATTTTAAAACCGGATAATATATATTGGTAACACTAATATATATATATATATATATAAAGTAAATGAGTAATTAATTATACAATATACGTTTATGAAACGTAATGGAGATGAAAATGTGAGAGAATGTATGCTGAAATATATTACGAAGAAAGTAATTTATATAGGAAATTACTGAGTTTAACTTAACTAGTTCATATTTGTAAATTTGTTATAAACTTTATTAAATACTGAAAATTTGCTTAACCAATGGAATAAAAACAGAAACTTACACTATTTAGTGAATTTTTAGAATTACATAGATATTAATTAAGTCAAAATTGGGTACTTATTTATAACTCTAATCGATCTGAATCCCTTACGACCCCAGGCGGGAGGGAAACTTGCTTCTGACAACATCGAAGAAAATGATTACAAATTCAGTAGATCTGACAATTAGGTATCCATTGGATAAATATATGGCTGTTAATAATAGATTGAATAAATTTATCCGTAATTTTTTAAATATATAATATTATATCCATTACACATAAGTACAGATAATAGATAAGTCATGTATACCCGTAATAATTATTGTTTTTATTTTTTAAATATTTTAATAATTATATATTTCCATTAGATCAAATATATATATATATATATATATATATACACACTCTCATCCAAATATATACAATTAACCCTCAACCAAATATATACAATTAACCCGTAGAACTTATATTTTATTTTTTCATTGTTGTTGAATCTAACTTGTACACAAAAAAATATAAGTTAAATAAATAAAAATATGAAAAAAAAATAGATTAATTTATTAATTTTAATTGATCAACCTTGAGCACCCATGTGGTTTGGGTACGAAAGCCGTAGGTAAAAACATACCTATTCGTATTAGTTGAATAGCAATATTTTAATCTTTTATAAAATTTAAAAAAATTATTTGATGTTATAATTTAAAAAAAAAAAAAAACGGATAGAATACTTAGGTAAATTTAACCGTTAGTTTTTGGGTACACTAAATGAAGTTCATTAACTGTAGGTAATTTTTTTGAGTGCCCATAAACATCAACAGATTTGGATAAATTTTTGCCAGGTCTACTGACTACAACCATTGCAAGCCACCAAACCTGAGCCATTGACTAGATATGGCTATAAGTAGCCAGATGCAACAAATTCTCGTCCATAACTATTCTCTTTTATTAATAATAAAAGAAAATGCAATTTTATCTCATCCATTGGAACTCTTACAAAAATGTGGGAGGCTTTAACTCACGGTATTACAGGAGAAAGTTGGAAGAGGAAAACCTCAAGAATATTGTTTTCTTTTCCTGAAAAGAAAAATCATTATTTCTATCCTGACTGAGACCGTAAAAAGCTGTAAAGACTTCAAAACTATTGAATTTGTTCAACTAGGTCAGTCAGAAGGACCGATCATTTTCTCTGGCACTACAAGTTGGTCAAACTCTTCACTTGTGAGCACCCCTAGATTTAGGGCAGCTTCCTGCAGTAGAAAATTTCCAGATCAGTCCATGCCCAAAAATATTAAGTTTTAGGTTATAAGAGCAGCATTGACTTTAAAAAGTTGACTTTAAGCATTTTTAAATTTAAAATTACATGAATTTATTTGATTATAGTCAAATACAATTGTGAAATCTTGAAATGTTTGACAAAAAAAATAATTTTTCCAAAACTCAAATGGATTCATGCTAATTTGAATTTGAAAATGTTCAAAATCACCTTGAAAAGTCAATAATGATCTTATATTTTGGAAGGCAGTAGTATAACTTGGCTAAATAAAACAATGTGTGAATGTAGCTATATACAGCTATTGTATACACCAAGAAATGATTCATATACTCCCTTCATCCCAAGATTAATTGCAATATTTTCTTAATATTCGTGAAAAGTCAAATGTTGCAATTAATCTGGGATGAGGAAGTATAAGGTTGTGGGATAGCCCAGTGGAAAGAGCACCCCCTGTTGGCCCATGAGGGAAGCTCAAACCTTACCCTTCCCATCCCCCTTAGAGCTAAGAATGAAATGTAATGAAGCTTCTTACTATTACCAAAAAACAAAAAAACAAAAAAAAAAACCAATTCATATATAAACAAGATGCTCAGAAAAATCATGACCTTCAGAGTGCTTCCCTCCTTGTGGGCTTTCTTGGCAACAGCTGCAGCATTGTCATAGCCGATTTTCTAAAATTAAACAGCACATGAGTTAATATTCCTCCAGACAGGCAATATAAGAATGGAAAATTACACTAATATTAGTAAAAACTTACATGGTTCAAGGAAGTGACGAGCATAAGTGACTGCAAGATTATACACAATCAGATTTGAGCTCTAACAAGCAATAAAAATCTTAATGGGTGTATTTATAGCCCAGTATCAACTTACCTCGTGTAGCAATTTTGAAATTCGTGGCCTGTTGGCTTTAATTCCCCTCACACAATTCTTTTCGAAAGAAGCAGATGCATCTGCTAGCAATCTCAACGACTGGGCAATGTATCAAAACCACAGGATGAGAAATGAGTTAACATTTTCTCGGAAAACAGTTGCATGATCCACAGGTCAGATAATATGGAGAAATAAAATTTCATTCAAACACCATATTGTGTTTGAATCTATAGGAATTCTAACAATCTCAACATGCTTCCAAGAAATAGATCACGTAGATACTTTTGAAATAGGGAAAACCATAAAGCTTTCGGATATACTTAAATACCGGGCCAGTACCCAGGTTAATTATCAGTGGACCCACTCAAACCACATTAGCATATTAAGCAGTCTTGGAATTATCATTTTATGCGTATGAATAGATGCAGCAGTTTATCACAACAATGTAATGATAAAGGCTACGTACATGTAGGAGACTACTAGCAATCATTGGCTTGTAAACATTCAGCTCAAAATGGCCATTTGAACCACCCACAGTAATGCCCACATGATTTCCCATAACCTGCCAAGTCAAAATTGTTGAAGAATACACCATCAAGAACACTAAATTCAGAAGTATCATTTTAATAGTGCAGAAGTGAAGTCACAAGGGTTGTATGGCTTCTATCTATATATATGAATAAATTTATAGAAATCCAAACCAATTTGCTACTAGCTAGACAATTACGACTTCATATTTAACTGTGACTGATTTTACCTGAGCGCAGACCATTGTAAGAGCCTCGCACTGAGTAGGATTCACCTTTCCCTGAAATGGAGTAAACTCTTCAGAGTAAGATAAAAGGGTAATAAAACTTTACATTTAGCTATTAAAAATCTATTTTCCTAGTCTTGAAAGTTGAAACTGCTACTGGGAGTAAGAACTTTACAGGCATAATACTGCTGCCAGGTTCATTTTCAGGAAGAATGAGTTCGCCAAGACCACAACGTGGACCACTGGAAAAAGGAAGGGATCTGTTAAAACCCCAAATACAGAATATGATGAAGTAATTGGTACTGGAAGTTCTCCCAATATATACCTTCCTAACAGCCGTATGTCATTTCCAATTTTCATAAGAGAAGCAGCAACTGTGTTTAGCATTCCGCTAGTTTCAACAAAAGCATCATGTGCAGCCTACAACATGAAACAAATGAACATAACTATTTTGCTGTAAACAAAACAAGGTATAGTGTCAAGTAAGAAAATCTCTTTCAAGCGACCTATTAAAAAAACAACAACAACAACAACAACAAAATTGTAAAACTAAGAAGTTACCAGTGCTTCAAACTTGTTTTCGGCCGTTACAAACGGTAATTTTGTTTCCTCAGCTACTGCTGCAGCAATCTTAACATCAAATCTGCATAACAGTCAATTATTGAACAATGTCAGACCAAAGAAGACAAATAAAACAAAATGGAGTGAATAAGATTCCATTTAAAATTAAGATGATCAGTAATTGCACAAAATTTGCCCACATGTACTGGTTTATTACATACAAGGATAAGACAAGTTGAATGAGGATAATGAAAGTCTGCAGGTTGCAGAAACATAACAATGTATAAGAACTTCAAGCAAAACAGAATGAAAATAGAGTAAGATTCTTGTGGGAATGAACAAGATAGATTATCGCGACCAACAAGGTCATAATCAAAGCAATTTACTTCAACTTTAAAAAATAGAAATGTGTACCCTTTCTTTGTGTTCAATCCAGTCCCTACGGCTGTACCACCCTGGGCAAGCTGCTCATTTGACAATCAATCTGTTAGACCAATAAGGAAAGCGAAAGAAGGGGGTGGAAGGGAAGAGGAAGAGAATGAACATAATAGAGCAGATAAAATATAAAGAGCATTAGATGCAAACCTGATACATGCGAGGGAGGGTGCACATCACTCGATCAATTCCATATTTCACCTGCAAGCACAGATCATAATTTCGCCTGTCCCTCCCAACATAATTGAGCAAATATTGTCACCAACTGAAAACAAATTTTCAAAAGGGTGATAGTAGCATAAACTTACTTGGGTTGTATATCCACTGAATTCTTGCCCAAGTGTCAAAGGTGTTGCATCTTGAGTGTGGGTACGTCCAATTTTAACAATATCGTTAAACTCAACTGACTGGTAACCACATAAACAAAAGAGTAAGTAACATTAGTATTTAATTTCACAAAAAATTCTTCGCGAGCTAACTAAGCTAATGGTTTTTCTGTGCACATTAAACTAAGTGCCATCACAAACAAGGAACTAATGATTAACAGAAGTTTGGTTGAAAGAAAAAAATTGAGAAGTAACCATTAGTTTTTGTGCTTTATATAATTCCATTTTTTTGGGTCTCTACTGATAATTATCAAATCATGCATGTTAACCATAAGTGGAGGAAGATCTATCATTAGAGCAAAAGTCAGTGAAAGAGCAGCAATCCAACCTTTGAAAGTAGCGTAGTATGCAATTGTTTCAACTTCGGTATAAATCTAGAATTGATTTCCATTGCAGCTGCAATGTGCATTACCTGTACATAATAGAACATCAAATAACCGGTTCCTCATTTTTCGAATTTCTATTTTTGATTAATGAAGTACAATACTAATTTGAACCGGCTAGAAACGAATGGCTAATTATTGCAGATTAATAAAACAACATAAGCTTTTAAAAAAATATTGATGACAATCAACATTAAAATTGATCAACAAAATTCTTCAAAAGGCTTACCGTCGGGAACGTATCATTAGATGATTGTGATCTGTTCACATGATCATTTGGATGCACAAATTTTTCACCTCTCTGATGGCCAAGAATTTCAGCTGCTCTATTTGCAATAACCTGTAAAAGTCAATGGATACTACTTTAACATAGAATCAGCAGCATATCAGATAGACAACTATTCAACTGAACTCGACTGCACCCTAATCATCAAGAGGCTTTATTATTGACATCATGAACAATAAGAAAGAGTTTTCTAATCAGGAGGAGGATAAATATATTTAAAAGTGATGAGTAGTGTGCATTTACTTATCAAAATAACATAAAGTTGATGAGGAGTACCAGTCAAATCATCTCCTAAAAAGAAAGTTTTAATTCTATCACAGCAAGTTCTTTTTTTGCTTCATGCTGTTGCTACCTGAAGGTTCCAACCAATACTTAATTGGCAACATTATATGTATTTGATAATCAGCACTTTGCTTTCTTTCTGTCCATACAGTGCCTATTATATGTTAAACATAAATTTTGGATAAAAGAATAAGCACCGGTTGAATTAGTGTATTCTGATTGAGTCATGACACTCAACTCAACACCACCTTTTTTCTGACTTCCGAAACTAGTTGGGGTAGGATGAAAATCCCATACATAAAAATCAAAATAGAAAGGAAAGGAGGGGGGAAATTATAAAACAGATAGAAAAGAATATGAAAAAAGAAAAGAACAGAAACAGAAGTAAATATTAGCAAGTATGGTCATGTCAACTTTCCGGGCTTGGCATATTAAGCAGGTGCTCTGCGGTCAGGAACTTGGTAAACCACTTAAAGCCTCTTCACATCCTCAATCTTTCTTAAGTTAGTCACACCAACTCAAGTAGTAATGTTATGAGAAGCTTGGAAGTTAATGATAGAAAGATTACTAGAGCAGAACAAATATCTAAAAGTTTTAACAAGCCACCAATGGAGATAGACAAGTTGAAAAATATCGTATATTTATTTGACAAGAAGGTTCTTTTAACTTCTTGATCACCTCGTTGGCGTTCATGTTACTCTGAGTGCCGCTGCCAGTCTGCCATACCACCAGCGGAAAATGATCATTTAATTTTCCCTCTGCCACTTCTTGAGCAGCTTGCATTATTGCTTTACCTATGGACGGGTCAAGCCCATATTCCATGTTCACCTACAACATAAGAATGTCTTATGTTAGCCAATAACTTGAAAAACATTTGGCACAAACATGCATCCATATTCACAATAATAAGAGAAATTAGAAGAAATTTGGGATAGCGGGATAAGTGATGGGTAGCTATTGTTATTTTCTGAACTAGAGGGTATTTATGCCCTTGCAAAATTTGCAAAGGAAGTTCAAGAAAAGGTCACCAGTCCTGTTTCTTGCTTGATAAACAGAAAAGCACATATTGAAGGAACAATATGGAATGAGTTCAACATTGGGCTTAAACTTTTCATCAAAAACAAGAAGCAATAATCATTTGTAGGAAGTTGGAACGATGACTCTGAGCATTCACTGGTGATTTTGAAAATAGGCATGTACTAAGACTACAAAATATGCAAATAGATGTCGAAACACTACACTCTAGAGGAAAATATGTATGTACTAAGCGACCTTGGCAGCACATTTCTTAAGGATGCCAAAAGCACGAACAATAGGTTCGGGCATTCGTTCCCGCTCACCACCAATTTCAAAATTTTGCAATGATCTTTGAGTTTGAGCACCCCATAACCTGAAAGATGCCAATAAGAAGATTAGAGAAAGACATTATCCATAGAAATTTTGGAGTATCACAAATGTATCTGGTCTTATTACTAATTACTTAGGCTCAGGTATGTGGAAAGATGTTTTTTATACTAAATGCCACTGTACTATAGGAGTATATGATATATATATACTGTATATGACTAATCATCTCATCAGATTTTGCAGTAATCAGTGAATATATCATGTATATCTCTAACTATTTTATCTTTTACATTTTCATTTCTCTCTATGTATCTGTTATATACGCGTGTATATCTACATATGGAGGCCTTAATCTGATTTGATCTGTCGACTCTACTACTCAGCTGTAAACGTAGACAAATTCAGATACAGTCTTACACTCGTACTTCAGTTCAACACCATCCTGACGTGCCCAGAAAACCAATAGAAATGCCAGAAACAGTCTTCAAATATAGTTTGATTAAAAAAATGTGCATCACAATCCTTATTAGCATACCTACTTTAACATTTCTTCTGTCCTTCAAGGAAACATGATAGAGAACAAAAAAGTACTCCCTCCATTCCAAAATTAAAGGTAGCTATTCCATTTTAGTCTGTACAAAAATTAGATATGCATTTTTTACTTTTAAGACTATGACCTGACATGAAGTTCTGTACATACCATTATATTCTAAGTAGATTGAGTACAGCTGTGGCATTATGACTATATTTACCTAGTTAAATACGTTAGATGTCATTTTAGAAATGTATTTCTAATTTATGAACAAATGAGTACAACATATGAGAGCGCAAAAATAGCTAACAATCGATAAGGAAAGCAGCATAATGAGTATATTACTATTAAGCAAAAGAAAGAAGACGAACTTATTAGAAGGGACTTGAATAGGGCCGAACGTGTCCCGTTCCTCCCTAAAAGACGAAGAGAAGTATCTCAAAGTAGTAGTTGTGTAGCGCAGCGAGGTCGTTCCGGTGCCTGTTAATCGACGATATGCAACGAACATCGCCATGATTTCTTCAACTCTCTAGTCTAATCCTGCATATAATAAACATCAAACATCACACTCTGTACAAAGAGAAATTCAGATTAGATCAGAGATTAAATCTGAATTTTTAAGATTCCAAAGGTACCGTACAGGTAAATGAAATGCGGCACCTGAATTTAGTTGATGGCCGCCGTCAATCGGGAAAATGGAGGTGTTAAAAGAGTCCGACTCAGAAATGTGGACAGTGATATGAATTGGCGAGGGGAGATGGCTGGATTTGTACGGCTTTTTTCTCGTAGCTTATTTGTTAATTAAAACATTTAGTAAAAAAAGTATTTATTAATTAAGTTTTTAGAATAAATTAATAATATTATTATATTTAAATTTTATTTGGTTTCAATTATTAAAATTTATTATCTAATATTTTAAAAAGTAATTTTTTTATTAATTTAGATATTTTTATAGTTTAAAAAAAATAATAATAATAAATTATTTTTTTAAATTAATTAATTAATATTTTTTTAATTAATTATAAAATATTCTAAAATAAAATGGATCATAAAATTTTTTAATTTATAAAAAAATTAAATAATTATTTTTTAAAAATAATTTATAATTAATTTTAATAATTGAAATCAAACAAATCTGAACTTAAAAAAAATATAAGAGTTTGGTCGCATGACGTCGGAATGTTGCTCTTTTTAGGTTCTTCTCCAATTTTTGTGCCTTTTTTTGCTCCAATAACACCTCACAAATAAACGGTTTGACTCCAAAGGCCTTTAACTACTTTTCGTCATTGTGTGGCACACCACTCGGTACATATATCACTGATTTTTATTTCCCTAGGGTTTAGTTGTTTAAAAAAAATATTATTTTAAAATTTTGCAATTCTTATAAACATAGTATTATATTTTCTTTTTATATCTACTTATTAATATGGGTATTATTTTGTGGAACACATGAATTATATAAATTTTGTGTTTTCCATGTCTGTTAAGCAATTGAAAGGAAGTAATTATTCTTTCAATTCTAATTATAAAAAATTTAATTTTTTTTGAATAATTTGTAACTAATTGACCATTAATTCCTCGTTATGGATCAGGAAATAGTTACATGACAGTATGCTTAAAAATAGAATATGCATATTCTCACAATCATAAGTATTCATGTCTATGAAAATAATTATTTTTTTAATACTTAGATTTTAAATTCTTGAAAATTTGATTTGATCTAATTCATTTACATTTTAGACATAATAATTTTTTTTAACTGATATGATTTTATATAATATATAATATTCATTATTTATTAGCTATAGTCTAATGAATTGTTAATTTAAAATTTAAAATGTGAGCTTTATTAGTTAAAGTCAAATGTACCGTCAATGTCAAATTTAAAATCTCCCAAAAACATGATTTTTAAAATCGACATTGCCTTTCGTAGCGGACCTAGTATACGGTATATACTGTAGTAAAACTGTCCAATGGACTAAGTCACTCTTGTTTCGACAAAACCAACTGCAGCCCATGCAGAGCCCATTTCTATGATATGATGTTTAGAACTTTGGATATCTGAGTTCCCTGATGGACTGTAGAATGTTTTCGATACAGGTTATCATTAAAGGATAAATGAATTTTTCGATATGCCAACTAAAGAGTAATACCTTATTTGTGAAATTTTACAAAAAAATAAAATAATAGAATAGTAAAAAATAACAATAATTTTTTTGAGAAATATAATATTTTTGAAAATTTTAAACTGAAAAAAAATCAACAATTTTTGGCCTTTATTTTTTTTAAAGATAATTTTCTGACCACGTTGGCCATATTTATAAAGAAAATAAAATAAAATTAATTAATAACTCATGAAATAAACAATTGTATATCCTATATCTTAATTACAAAAAAAAAATTATCACCTTCTTTTCAAACATATGTTATTCATCTCTCTATCTATTTCACTTTGTGTATTCAAAATTATAATGTTTATTGTAAATATTATAAAATTCCACAGTCAAAAGTTGTTGACGGTTTTATTCACTCCTGCATTATTGGCCCAACTACCTTGAATGTCCAGTGTTGTCCGGGGGAGACATAATTAGCTATTGATATATTATAAAAAATTATTATAATATTTTATTTAATTTTTTTAATATTTAATTAGTTTTAAGTTAAAATAGTTGATATTATGTATATATATTAATAAATTCTTTATTTATTTGATAAATAAGTTTTTGAATTTTATTTTAAGACAAACTCTTTAATTTTATTTTTTTAAAATAATAATCTATTATAATTTTTTTAAGTTGATTGAATTTATGTTCATATATAAAAATAAATTATAAGTTATTTGTAATTTTTTATGTTTTTGTTACCCATTTTCTAATTTCTTTATGTAATTAAACTTATAAATATAGTAAAAAAATTGTTATTTTAAATGTGTCAATTTTATAATATTATCTTTATTTATATATCTTTATAGGAAAATAACAAAAAATATATGTTCCTTTATATTATAAAAAATACATATTTTTTTATACTTAAAAAATATCTTTAAAATAAATTATTTAAATACATGAAAATAGAATACATATACTCTCAAAATTGAAGATGGATTTTTAAAAAAATTTATGTAAATTTTATATTTGTAATAATTTTAACATATTTGAACAAGTTTTAGTAAGTATTAATAAATTTAAGAAGATTTTATTTTTGAATAATATTTAATTTATTAATATTTTTTTTTTTTGTGATATTTCTTATTTTTTAAAAGAAAAGTATTGCACATTTTAATTTCATAATAGATGCTATATGAGTTGGATATGAGTTAAAGTCTTATTTCCTACTACTTAAGACATATCAGCATCCGTCTCTCCTCTAACCATCCGCATATAATTTAATTGTTAGTGGTCTAATGACTTGACAATTTTGTGACGGATTAGTAAAAATTTTGAGTACAGTAATAGTTTTGTAAAAAAAAGGTACAATGATGCAAATGTAAAAAGTGATAAGGTACAATGGACAAAAATGTATTTAACCCTCAAAATTATAATGTAACAAAATAATTTGAATACTACATTTTACTTTTAAACTTATTTGGAATATTTATATATTGTGTTTTTAATTATACCACAACTATTCATTTTAAAAAATATTAATAATATATTTTGTATACATATTAAAATTCGTATGACATTTGTGAAACAATATTATACAGATGAAATCATAGAACAGAGAGAAAAAATATTTTATTGTAAATATAAAAAAATTATAAATTAGTAGTAAAATAAAACTCCTACATGAATCCCCTAATTGCCCCTCCAGCCGGACCAATCCTCTTGTATTTCCATGGCCTTAAATTTTTCATGGCTCCAACCAAGCCAACAATTGTCAGTTTGTATCCAGAAGACTTGCAAAGCTACGTCAATGATATATCTGTCATGTGCGGCAGAATCCATCCACGTGGTAGGTGGTCTTACGGCTAATTAATCGGCGATCTGTCCTACTAGACGGACCGTGAGTGACAACTGTGCAGGCGCCCACAGTCAAAAGTTGTTGACGGTTTTATTCACTCCTGCATTATTGGCCCAGTTACTCGTACAGTAGGTACTACTACCAAACCACCATGCATTCATACTAAAAAAAAATAATCCCTCAGTCCACAAAAAAATGAGTACAGATATCATTTTTCTTATCCAAAAAAGAATAACTTAATTTATCATTTTTAGTTTGTAATTATTTTCTTACCCTCACTTTATGTCACATCAAAACTCTCTCTTTTCTCTCTTTATCATTATAAAATACATTTGTAAGGAT
>JAUMHB010031728.1:2039-17391 GCA_032359685.1 Pittosporum tobira | reverse complement strand
ATTTCTTTTAAATTCGTCCTGAAAAAAGACTGGATAAATGGCACATGAGCTATGGACTTGCGGTCTGATTCGTTGAACATTGTCTTTTAAGTTTGTAAGCCACCCTGAACGTTTCATGCATGCACCCAATCACAAATGTTTGGATGCCAGAAAAACTTGAGGTAAGAAAAGAGAAGATTAAAGTGCATTAAAATATTATATTTTAAAAAATATTTTTGAATACAAACCTCCGTCTCAAAAAAAATAATTAAACCATATAAAGTTCACAAATTAATAAAAACTACTTTTGATGAGAGAAAGATTTTGAGTCATAAAAAAAATGAATATTCCCATAAAAAAAAAATTTCTTTAAACATACACCGCATACTTTTATTAATATATATGCCTACATTACTATTTTTAGGACAAAGAAAATGATTTCCGATCTTATTCTTTTTAGGACGGAGAAAGTATTATTTAAATGTGTGTGTGTGTATTAAAAAATATTTTTCTCATAAAAAAATAATATTATATCGGTATATGCTTACACGTGGGCCGTGGCCCAGATGTTCTGCAATAGCCAATAGGTAGCTTGCATTGTTGAAAATATTGTAATCTAATGGGCTTAGAATGTAGGTCACAAGTTGCATATGGGCGGATTAGAATGCTGGAGTTATGTAGGTTGGACTTGGGCTTGTTCTGCATTGTGTGGTTTTCTGTCTGGACTCTTTTGTTGCATTTTGATTGATTTGGGCTTCTTGGGTCGCCGGTATGACTTGTACAATCTGTATGTTTTTATGAAGTGCTGTAGTGTTGGTTGTGTGACAGTTAGGGTTCGTGGGACGTCAATTTCTTATTTTAATGTAGTGCGATATTCGTTATTGTTCTATTTTGTGACGTCAATTTCTTATTTTAATGAAGTGCGATATGTGTTATTGTATATTTTTATTATTTAATCAGTATATTTCTTATTTCTAATAAGAAATACAATTATTTCTAATAGACTATTATTTGAAATGTGTTACTGTTTCTCTTTTGTGACATCATTTGTTCTAAGACAAGTGTAAATATGAATTATTTGTCAATTTATTTTATTTTATTTTTTTATTTATGAGAAAGTATTTAAAATCTTAACATTATCTTCCTAGTAAGGATATTCACCTCTCACAATATTACTCGTAGAGCTTGTTTTGTACAGCTTATATCATATTTGAACATTTAAATATTTTATAAAATTTAAATGTAATAAAAAAAATAATGTTTAATAAACTTTAAAATGTATTCAAAAAATTAAATTTAAGATTAATTTTTTATGATAGTAAATTTAAAATGCCCCAACAAATAAACCAGCAGGCGAAAAGCCCCAAATGGTTTCCAAGTTTCCAACGTTTGGTACTAGAAAAATTCGCTTCCTCTTGTTATTTTTAGGACAAAGAGAGTACTAGAAAAAACTAAAAGTCAACCAAAGATCTATTTGGACCTTTTGAACATTCAAAAAACAAGAAAAAATGGAAAGCAAAGTATCCTAATAAAAATAAATAAACAAATAAGAAAGTGAGACACAAATTTGCGATTCTAACAGCGCCTGTATCTCGTTTCCTTTTGTCATATTAAGCTCTTCTTACCAAGATTTCAGCACTGCACACAAAATTTAGTTATATCTAAATCGGATAAAAAAGGTAGAGAGAGAAACTTACATGGGTAGATGCATATATCCCACGTGTACATACATATATTGTTGGTTTATCCCTTAGGCCTTTGTGTTATTACATAATTGTTGAAACTTCAGGTTCGAAATTTATTCTGGGCAGGTCGAAAATGGCGAGCTTGGTTGAGAAGAAGGAAGAAATTGTCTCCATGGAACTCCCTGCACCTTCTGGTTGGAAGAAAAAGGTTTCTTTCTTTCTCTCTCTTTATATGTATGTATGTGAAACTATGCTTACATTTGAATTTTTCTGCTACTTGGTTTTTGAGTTCATGTTAATTATGAGCTTCATTGTTGTTTGCTGTTGTGAATTGGGTCCTCGGTACTGTTTGATTTTATGTAAGTTTGTGTCTTTTGGTTAAATTTGATTGAATTATGGTGGTTCTCAAGCTAGGGCTTCTGTTGTTCTTTTTCTTGGTTTGGGTGAATTACTTGTAAGTGAGCTCCATATTATTGAGTTTATGTTCTTTATGGGCTCCGTTGTTGTTTATTTTTGTGACTTGGGTTCTGGGTGTTGTCTAATCTTATGTTAGATTATGTATTTTGAATAAACTTGATTGGGTTCTGGAGTTTTTCAAGCTAGGGTCTCTGTTGTTTTTTCTTGATTTGGGCAAATTAATTGTAACTCAGCTCCCTTCTTGTGTTTCGTGTTACTTTTGTGAGGCGAAGTTATTTCAGAGGGGTTTACTTTGCATCCCTAAATTGGAAATTATATAAACCACCTTGAGGCATGCTAGACTGCTAGCTCTGTCTCTACCTATGAATGCATTTTTCTCTGAGAGTTACTGAGGTTTGTGTGCTTTCAAATGAAAATTATTATGTACTGGCTGACTCCCTTTTCCTCATTTCTTCAGAAGGTATCTATTTGGAGAGATAGTAAAGGTCATTCCTTTATATGATGTAATAAATTAAAATCCCTTTTATGTTTAATTTATTTACCAGCCTTGCTCATATTTACATTCCCTTTGCCTGAAATTACAATAAAAACAAAAGAGGTGTTCAAATTTCTCGTAGGAAGTTCCCCTCTTCCCCAACAAACACCCCCCTTCCGTCCTTCTCTTCTTTCTACTTCTCCACTTTTTTCTTTTTTCTCTTTTTTGAGTGACGTTCTGACATATGGGTATTTCATACTTTACTATAGAAAAGAAAAGGAAAAAGAAAAAGAAAAAAAACAAAACAAAATTATAATACCGTTATATGGTCATCATATATGTTTGTTAGTATATATGCACGTACAAACACATGCAGTTGTTTTACTTGTTCTTCTTTCCTTCCATATCTATTATCTCCTAAGTTTGGATGTAAGTCGTTACCCTCGTTTATACTAGCTACAGTTTATCTTACTTAATTACTTGGGGAGTGGAGACTTGCTAATTAAATTGCAGCTCAGTTCATTGCCGAAGGTTGGGTTGATTCTTTACGAATTTTGTGACTGCATATCTAAAAAATTTGGATCAAATTTTTTTTTTTATTTCATTTATGCATTTATTATGTGCGCAAGAGGATATCCTGGTTTTCATAGAAGGTAGTGGCATTCAACATTGTCTGTGACATCAGGACATATTAACTTCAGATGTATCATATAATGAAGTTGGGAACTGGAAAAAGATGATTTTTTGGGTGCTTATCGTCTTTTTGTTTCTCTTCTTTCGATTTACTTGCAAAACTGTATTCTTGAGTTTGAGTACTCTGGTCGTTAAACATCCCCTCTAATTTCCCTGTCCAAAATGCACTAATTCTAGAAAATGCTTGAAAAAATCGTGCTTCTCCTGGTGCCATCACTTGGTGAAGCAATTGTTTAAAGAGACACCAGCAGTTTCAGTCATGCCCCTCTACTCATAAGTTGTAAAAGATGTTCGAGCCTGAACCCAACCTTGTCTGACCTCAAGTCTAAAATAATGAGCCAGATAAAATGGAAAGAAAAGACCGGGCATAGATGTTCAAGTCAACTTATATATGGCAGAAAGTGGCATGAATTAACTGATAAGAGAAGAAAGAGCTCTATAGTGCTCCTTGTTATTCTTGTGCTTATTCTCTCACATTCTCTCAAATCTCAATGTAATTCTATTTCTATATTATAGAGGCACACCTGTTTATGCGAATGGAAAGCAATTTATTATTATTCAATATTGTATAATATTATTTATAGATAAATTATTATATTTTGTTAGTATTTTATATATATTAAGTAAGTGACTATTCTAAAAATTTTATTTAAGGTAATAGAGTATTATTAGGATATTTGTTTCCTTCTAAATTAAGATTTACTTGGTCGTTAAGTCCTAGTTTTCCTATTTAAAGAGTTGTAATCTCTCATTATTATTCAGTGAATTATTATTATGAATTGAGTTTTCAGTTTGGTGGCTTGAGGACCTCAAATATGTTTTCTTTTCTCTCCTAAATATTTCTTCTCAAATCTATCCTACATCATATTGGTATCATAGCTAAAATCCTGATATCTTGTGATTTTTTAAACCAAATTTCTTTCTACCCGAATTTTTCTAGCCTCCATCTATTTGTGTCGAAGTTCGCTAGAGAATCGATATTATTTTTCCGAGAAAAAACACGATCTGCAGCAGGAATCGTCGTTGTTTTTGTCTCAAATTTATCCCCCCTGAAAAAAAAAAAAAAACTGTTCATCTCGACTACTGTTCATCGCATGTTGAAACCCTAAATCAGCGCCGCCATTGATAACCACTAGTTCCAGCCACTACCACTATCACTCGTTCTCTCTGTCGCAACCATCACTCCATCAACCCAGATTTGAAACACTGTTGCTCACAACCATCACTCCATCAACTCAGATCTGAAGCACTGCTGCTGATCCACAAAGGAAAAAGAATACTTACAGAAAGGTAGAAGAAGAAAAGAAATCCCAAGGTAGAAGTTTTTTAACTGAGCACTTCTATCTCGTGGTCGCCATTGCCTTCAACCCTCATCTCAAGTGTGACACTGTTTGCAAAAGATATATAGACGCACTAGACTTTCAAAAAGTTTCACATCAATCGTTGCATGTTGAGACCTTGTTGGACCAGCCTCTTGTCTTTCACCAAAAATTAAAAAAAAATAAATTTAGCACTATAGAATACAACAAGGAATTAGAGTGGAACATGTTTAATGCAAATATTGATACTTTTAAGCAATCCCAAAGGAAAGCATTTGATAGAATTTCTGAGTCTATCATGGTTCTTAATGCTTATATAATTAATCAAGGACTTTCGCAACTCGATCCTCAAGAGAAAATCAATGAAGCAAAAATTAGGGATATTGAACAGATTGAAAATCTAAAAATGGTTCGTAGTGAAGAAGTTGAAATTGTTGAGGAAGTTGAAGAGGCACAAGGATCTAACAATGCTGAAGTCCGGCAGTCTTGGAAAAGTTTGAAAAAGCTGAAGTACAAGAACTTGTCAAGGTTGAACATATGGACTTCCTCTTCCCAGATGGCATATTGGAGTCTAAAGTTGCATCAAAATTCTTCATGTTGTCTATGCTCTTCCCCAAAATTGTGCTTATAGGAATGGAACTTGAGTTTGCCAAAATTTATTCAAAGTCATCTCTCCAATTGTGGTTGCTCATCTTGAATTATTATAATACTCGTGGACGAGTTTTTTTCAATGGCGAGGAGAATTATGCGAATGGAAAGCAATTTATTATTATTTAATATTATATAATATTATTTAGAGATAAATTATTATATTTTGTTAGTATTTTATATATATTAAGTAAGTGATTATTTTAGAAGTTTTATTTAAGGTAATAGAGTATTATTAGGAGATTTGTTTTCTTTTAAATTAAGATTTTACTTGATCGTTAAGTCGTAGTTTTCCTATTTAAAGAGCTATAATCTCTCATTATTATTCAGTGAATTATTATTATGAATTGAGTTTTCAGTTTGGTGACTTAAGAGTCTCAAATATTTTTTCTTTTTTCTCTTAAATCTTTCTTCTCAAATCTGTCCTACATCACCTGTTGTTGGCTACATTGATAATAATGCATCTCTTTGTTTTTGTGTATCTCTATTATCCACCAATGTAAATTTTCCAGTTTAGTTCTTTTATCTTCTAAAAGTCTTGAGATTGACTTGACCATCGTTACGGTCTTAATTGAAGTGCCTTTACGCTATTTCATGCCCGTGGAGTAAGCTGGGTTGAGGTGGATAATATCAAACTCCTATCAATGCTTGATTTTGCTGGAGTGTGTAAGAGATAGAGGTGCTTCATTATGGTGGGCGTGTGGCTTTATGGATGGGCTCAGCTGTTGCGGCTTTGAAGGTTCTTTGAGTAAATCTCATGTGTGGAGCTACCTCAGCTGTCATGCTGTGTTAAAAATTTCCCAAATAGGACTTGAGGTTCGTAAAAAGTGGGGTTAGCAAATATTGTAAACTGATATGTGTTTTCAATTTGATGTATTGGTAGAACAGGAGGAAAGAATGAAATAAAGGAGTTTTGGTGGATTATATCTCTATATGATCTTGCAGAAATAATTAGTAAGTGTAAGGTGATGGGAGAAATAGTTAAGAATGGATCGTTCATTTTCCTTCTATTCTCCTCCTACTTATGGGTGGGAAAATGAGGTTGGTTTACGAGCATTCCACCAGACCACCACTGCTTGCCTCTCATTTCTGTCTCTTCTTGTCCTCCCAAGTGAAGGCAACTTTGTTTTCCCTTATTTTTGTTCCAATCTTTCCACTTTTATGTCCTCCAACCCAATGTACTATTAGGAATATGAATTGCACCAACCTAACCATTTTTTAATGAACAACTGTGCTTGGTCAATGAGGTGAAATTTCCATACTCAACTCAAAATTGAGAGACAAACTAATAATTGTAAGCATGCTTGTTCAAGATCAAGCTTGGATCTGCTATATGTAAACACGTAATGATAACAAATTTGTATAAAACTACTAACATTAGATGGCTGTATCCTTTTCTATGACCACGTATTATAAGCACGAAATCTGGATTTGGAGATTGAGCTTCTCAGAAAAAGACCTCTGATCTAGGATTGGGCCATTCATGGGCTGCCAAAGGGGGCATTGGTCCCCCAAAAAAATCTTTTACCATTCCTGTTGCTTTAGTAAATAAATAATATTAACTAGCCTCAAGTGACTCTGTTTTTTGTCAGAAGGCTCACACTTTATGTCCCTCCTCTTCCCCTCTCTTCATAAATGGTTTATATCTAAATTTTTACTTTTCTAAAGAACATTTCAACATGCTTTTTCATAAGATTAATACACTTTTAGCTTGCTGTTTTCTTTATGGATGTTTAATGTTCTAAACAATATTTCTGGCAAGATTGACTTAATTTTTTTTAATACTCCAAAAAAGAGCGTGACCCTAAATTTCTGGTTCCACCTTGGCCTCTGATCTTGTCCAGAGGTGACTTAAGGCAGAGTTCAGTGGCAATGGCAAGTTCTGGATTATGAGCATTGTCACTTTTCCATAGATAAGAAAGCTGGTAAAGGATGAGAATTCAGATCTTTGAGGTCTCAATCTAGATGATCTCAAGGTTCCGCCCATCCAATATTGACAGAAAGAAATGAAGGTAAAAGTTTGATGGATTGAATTTTAGAAACTTGTTCTACCATGTACAAGTGTGAACTTCACTAGGAGATTGTTGTTGTTGTCATCAGTACTCTTGCTTACTTCATTAAGTAATATGATAAATGTCAACTGAAAGTGGTAATTTGTATATGTTGAGAGTGTTTGTTTTAGCTGATTTTAAATAAGTTATGGGCTTGTTTGTTTCTGATTATTGAAACTGATTATTGCTTATTTTCAAAAATCAACTACCTTAAAATTGGTTATTTTTATTAATTTAAAAAAAAAAATTATAGGTTAAGTATAACCTATATTGTCAACTTATTTAAAAAAGCTAGTCAATAGGTGCTTTTTTCACCTTATAACTTATTCTAGTTAACAAATAAACTTTAAGTTGTTTTGAAATAAGCTGTGTCAAACATGCCGGTTGGCTACAACATTGTTTTCAGCTTATTTGAAAAAGCTGGTCAATAGGTGCTTTCACATTTTAGTGCTTATTCAAGCTAACAGATAAGCTATAAGCTGTTTTGAAATAAGCTATGAGAGGCAGGGCCTTGGTCTATTTTATCATGGATGTTTAGCTTTATGAGTATACAATAATTACTAGAAGTACATGTTATTTTTTTCTTCTATATAGCTGGACTATCAAGAGGCTGATTACCATGTCAGGGTATGAGATTCTGTTGCAATATGTACTGCATTGGGACTTTTTGACTAATTGATTTATACTTTCCACATATATAGGCAGAAAATCAATCTCCGGACTGAGTTAAACTTTGGTTTTATTGACGTAGTTTAACTGAGGATGTTTATGGAAGTCTCTGTTATATGCGCTAATAAGTGTTGTTAGCTCAAAATCTGATCGGCGTGTAGACTGCCCATCTTTCATTTTTCTTGTCTCGCTTTCTGCTGCATTATTTAATTGTCTTGCGATCGAAAGTTTTATGTTATGATCGTTATGGAATCACCTTCATATTTTCAAAGTCATATTTTTTCTGTTGCAATGCTTCTTTGGTTTTGTACCTGCCTTCGGAGTTTGCGCTTTTTTTTGGTTATATTTCTCTACTACTTTTTCTTTCATACTTGTGGAATCAGCAAGGGACTTACTTTGTTCGGTGTTTCCCTCTGATATCTTACATCAATTTATAGGACTCATTTAATTCTTCCTATCCTTTTTGGTCTTGGAAATTCCCAGAACTTCAAACTATTTCAAAGCTCTTTCGATGTGTTTTTATACGTATATCGTCCGAGTCAGTTAAATAACACAAAGATTTATGCTTTTGTACAGTTCACGCCCAAGACAGGAGGGACCCCCAAGAAGAATGAGATCATATTCACTGCCCCAACAGGGGAAGAGATCTCTACCAGAAAGCAGCTGGAACAGTATCTTAAATCACACCCAGGTGGCCCAGCAATATCGGAGTTTGATTGGGGAACAGGTGAAACGCCCAGAAGATCAGCAAGGATCAGTGAGAAGGTGAAAGCAACTCCATCACCGGAAATCGAGCCCCCTAGAAAAAAGAGAACCAAATCTTCTTCTGCAAAGAAGGATGAAAAAGGAAAAGTAATTGCCAAGGCAGAAACCGAGGATGTTGTGAAGAAAAAGCAAGATGAGAAGAAAGACAAAGAAACCCAGGATATTGAGAAGGCTGTTGTGGAAGGAAAACATGAGGAGAAGAAAGATGAAATCCAAGATGTTAGAAAGGAAAATGAAGATGAAATCAAGGACACGGATGAAAAAACAAAGGACACTCACATGGAAGAAGCTAAGCCAGGGGAAGATATCAAAGAGGCTAATGAAGCTGAAGGAAGCAAGGGAGACCCTGAAGCAGAAAAGACAAAAGAGCCCCTTGAGAAAAAAGATGCAATCCAAGCTACTGGAATCCAAGCTACTGGAAAGGAAAATCAAGATGAAATTAAGGACAGAGATAAAAAAACAGAGGATACCCCTATGGAAGAAGCTAAGCGGGGAGAAGATATCAAAGAGACTGATGAAGCTGAAGGAAGCAAGTGGGGCATTGAAGCAGAAACAGAAAAGACAAAAGAGCCCCTGGTTCAGAAAAAAGATGAAATCCAAGATATTGGAAATGAAAATCAAAATGAAATTCAGGAAACAGACGGAAAAACAGAGGATATGGAAGAAGCTAAGCCAGAAGAATATATCAAAGAGACTAATGATGCTGAAGGAAGCAAGAACGACGCTGAAAAGTCAAAAGAGCCCCTGGTTGAGAAAGCATCCAATACCACTGAAATATCTGAAAATGATGAAGGGCAAATGCAGGAGGTGCAAGTTCAAGAACTGGAGTCAACACCAGAGGAACAGGGCAAACAGGACGCTGATATAGAGGAAAAGAAATATGAAGTGGAAGGGGAGGAGAAAAATGAAGACAAAACCGATTTCTCGGCAATTGCAGAGCAAAGCGATGTAACGAGCAAGAAAGTTGGAGGAGAAGTGGCGGTGAACGGCAGCCAATGCAAAGCCTAAGAGGTCAAGCCTTGAGTAAGTGACCGCATAAAATTTAACTTTATGCTTCAGTTCTATTCCTTTTCTGACCTTGATAGGCTTGTGAAATCCTTTGGATGACTGTACTATTGTTATCGATGATAGGTTTCTGAGTGTTCATGTGATGTAAAATCATAGATTAGGGCCTTTGATATTGCGAACTTTTGATGCATCAAAGGAACATGTACCATGTGGTGTTCTTTGTACCATTATATCAGTCCTCAATGCCTTGACCTTTCGCTGCATTGGCTGGGACTGTTAGGTTGCAGACTTCTTGTTGTAATATCATGAATAAGTAATTATATGTTCAGTAGCTGATCGTATCAGCACCTTACTCCTTGGTATTTTCCTGGATAAATGTTGGTCATTGTCGTGCTTCAATCATTATATTGCAACAGCTTTAGCTTGTTCAGATGCTGCTAAGCCATCCAGAAAAAGGAATCCGTGTCTTCTGTTATATTTGATTTTACCTAGTGGCACTATTTTTAAAGTGATGTATTGTTTTAGTACTTTTATGCGGCACTAAAACGGCTACTGATATTGCAAAAAATTTGAGAAAATCAAAAGCCATGCGGTATAGCTGTAAATTACCAATTTCCTTTAGAGTATGTTACCAATAGTTGCAAAGTGTGAGTCCATTGTTTGAAGTTGGAAGACAAATGTAGTTTGAGTTCAACATTCATACATAATCAGTGGCACTGGTCAAGATCAAAACATAAATATAATGAGAATTGGAACATTGTTTTTAATAGAAGACACTCATTTTGGAACAATTTTAAGACGACAATTTGACTCTTGCTTTGCATCAAGTAGAATCACTGCAGAAATATTAAAGCAAAACAGTAGATTTTTCACTCATTCAATCGGTAAAGAAGAATTACATGAAATTCTGTTTGTTGATACGTTAAATATTCCGGACAAACTGAGCGAGCAACTCAACAAAGTATGCAGTCTATTTAGCCTTATTTGTTGATTTTGATTTACATTGAGTTGAAAATCTGAAGCAAATAATTCGGTGTGGAAAACTGATGGAATTAATCAAATTTTATCTCATAGAATTGATAATGAAGGACACAAACCCTTCTTCACGTTACAGCCCTTTAAGTTGTCCAACCAATCCTGTCAATGCTGTCCATTTCTCTATCGCACTGGCAGATGCCACAAATGCTATCTTGGAGGCTTCAATATCTTTCTGGACAACTGCAACATGCAAATGAGTCCTGTTTTTTATGATAATACACAATAACTATATTGTCAAACATGGAACTTAAAAAACTGCGAGTTCTGTAAATGGGGCCCTTTTTGTGGAAGAGATGGAGCAATGCTTGCATCTTTTCAAGCCCGTCGCTAAATAAGCATTCTTGCAGTTTCTAGAAACCCAAGCATTAGTGAACCTGAATCTCTATAGGAAATTTTCGTATCATCAAGTTGATAACGTATCAGACTCCAGTTTGAACATTATTGTTGGGATAGCTATAAGCTCAGGGACCTCCTGAGGTTTAAATTATGAAGGCGAAGAACATATCTACGACGTAAGTTGCTCATGCATAAAATTTATCCACATAAGTATATATAGATGATCTCGATCTTTCAACACTAATAGACTAAAATTTCAAGATTTCGGGATGGGAACCTAACCAGATGAAATTAAGGATGAAATCGAGGAGTTAAATATGTCGACTTCAGACTGCTCCTCAGGGCTGAAGCTCAACTGTTGGAAAAGGTACAAGACAACACTCAGCTATGATAAAAATAATATAGTAATTACATGTGGGTAAGAAAAAGACCTTTGTGAGCGCTGCATTAGCCTTCTGAACCCATTCAGTGTCACTGCTTTGACCAAGAACTGAACCAGCTGTAGGCAGATCATTGTTTTCTATGGCTTGACCTACTTTGCTAAGCTTGTAAATGAGATCTTGCAGATATTCTGTAGGAAATTGTCAGAAAATGTACACTTGTTCTCAAGGATTAAGAAAATACTGCCGTACAAGATTACAATTACTTACAGATATCAACACGCGCCCAAGGATAAACATGAACATTAGAAAAATAACATTAGTAAAATATACTCTGCAGTTGAGTTTATTCAATGAGATGAGACAACCAAAGCTGCAATGCCTGATCTTAAGCAGAATAACACTTGCACAAAGTAGAATGCAAGACACATGAAACACTGTTTTCTTGTTTCTGCACAGTGGCATATTTTCTGCTTTTTGAAGATTGGTAGAACCATATCTGTAGCTTATAGAAATCTATTGCCTGAAACACTTTCATCACAGCTCATATTTAGATGCCTTTAAAATTGAATGTGCATTATTATTATTATTATTATTTCAGATATATTATCAGCAAAAAGATGGGAAAACAATTAGATGTTGCAAATATCACCACTGCTTGTGTCTACAATTCTATTACAATAACGGACTATCTACGTTGGCTTGTGAGCCATCAATGTGTTCCTCACTAGTTGAAGACTTGGAAGTTTTAAATTTGCAACCCCCATGAAAATACTCATTTCTAGTTCCAACCAAATAATTTAAACTCTTAATATGCATAATTTGTTGAAAGGGAGAGCATTACAAACTATTACCAACAATTCATTACCCAATTGAGTCTTTGACAAATTGAAATAACCTAACACCATTAGGAAGGGAATGATACTTGCACTCCACCGTAAAACAAAATTACAGTATTTTAACCTTTCGGTGAAATATAACTGGGTAAAAAAATTTAGAGCAGATATCAACTAAGTATCAAAATATAAATGTTGAATACATGAACAAGAATTCAATCGTTGCCATTTGCAACATTGATGCAGAATTATATGCATTAACAGTTTAGCACCCCCTTCTTTAATAAATAAATAAAATTTAAAAAGGCAAACCAGGCATCAATTAAATCTATTGGGTGCTCAACGAATTGATTGAATTTTCAAGAAGCACTAACATACATGGAAAAATCAGATGCGTCCCTCACCTTTCTCTTTGTTGGATGAGCTGACGGCCTTTTGGCTTTCAAGCCTCTTCTGTCTATCCTTCTTCACCTTTTCCAAGAGTTCGACATCATCATCCGCCTCTAAAATGGCGGCATTGGCATCATAACAGCCTTTACCAGCTAAGGACATGAGCAAAGTTGTGGTGAGGCTAATGGAAAGTTTTCTTTTGGAGAGAATTGGGGGACAAAATGGTAATTCATTCACTGCTGCCTTGCACACAAGTATTTGTCTTTGGTTTTGTGCATAATTTGAGGATGAGGGAGAAGGGAGAAAGCTGCTTACGTTTGAAAGGAATACTGCTGCCATTTTTCTCTGTTAGGTTCCTTTCTTCCCTGTTTTTCTGTTTTTTTAGCTGGGAAAGAGTGAGGTATGGACTGTTTGGAAGTACGAAGGATAAGATTACAGTCTCATATCATCATTCCGAATGAGTCCTTTTTAGAATCCTTTGAGGGTATCATAGTCATTTACATGTGTCTAATCCATATTAGTTCTATGGCAATCTTGTAAAGAAATAATACTAAAATAAAATCCATAGAATTTGATGAGGTGACATAATCTCATTTCGTGCGTTTAAATTTACAAATGAACTGTTTTCCTACGGTAATTTTACATTTTTGAGTTAAATAAATTATATTTTTATTTGCGTTGTGTTTAAGTGTGTAAACGAGTCGAATCGAATCGAATATTGACATGCTCAGATTTTATTCGTATATTTAATGAATTTGAAATTAAGTTTGTGTATATCTCGTTTAGTTATCAAATCAAGACCGAATACAAACCGAGCCCAAATAATTTGAAATTTTCGAATACAAAAAAAATAAAAATTGATAAGGTATAAATAATTTATCGAACGTTAAAATGTGCTCATATTCTACTTGTTAATATTTAAAATAGAGCTCAAATTGAATTTTTAATCAAATGATCTCAAATAAATGTCGAACCGTTTGATTCTATTTACAGACTTAATAGATTTACTACAACAGATTTAAGGTAAATGAGCTTTTTCTACCAAAAAAAGAAAAATCAATGAGTTATGTAAGTGGAAATAATAGTAGGATAGTATGGTTTAAATGCTCATTGAGTGCATGAATTTGTATCTTAAATTTAACTTAAATAAAAATTTAAAATTAAATTTAAATTATAAAACTATAATTTAATAAGTTACCAACGTAATTACCAATCATGTCCAGGATTTGGACATAGTCCATTAATTTTGGGCTGGGCCGAACACAAGATTCCAAATATGAATCCAATTCAACTACTCTAATTCACCCATTACAAAAAAATAAATAACAATTGCAAACCTTATCTCATCATATTCCAAAAGTAATAATATGAGGTGAAAACATGAAGTGGTGTCAACATCGATGGATGTAAAAGGAGATTCCCCAAGTGGATCACAGCAGTCGGTATTAGGTTTGGTCAAGAGAAAGGCACCCCATTATTATGATTTTTTGTTGTTATTGTTGAGTACGTAAGAATTACAATTAGCTTTAAAGGCAATCATTTTGTAGTTCTATTTGACACCATTTATTTTAAAATAATTTAAAATTTATTTATTAATTAAAATAAAATTTAAATTAAAAAATTTATTAAACATTTTTTCAAAAATAATTTTAAAATATTATTATATTTAATTTATAATTTTTTTAATTAATAAAAATTAAATAATTTTAAAATAATTTATTTTTAAAAATAAACTATAATCAATTCTAATAATCAATTTCGAACATGGTTATGTCAGATATGTCACAAAAAGTTACTATTAATCATTTGACTGAAGTGCATTTTGCACCTTATACTTTTGGCTTGGAGAGGTAGCATCCTAAGTTTTAAAAAATTTTATTTTGTTACATGTATTTTTAAAAATGTGTCATTTTACACCCTATAACTAATTTTTCAATCATAAGTGACCTATTTACAAGGGTATTATTGTCACAACAGTCATTAAACTAAATTATTAATTAAAGTAAAAATAAAATTATTAATTAACATTAAACTGAAATTATTAATTTCATTTTTTTTAATTAATAGTGTAAGTTTTACTCTTAATTAATAATTTCATTTTTATAATTGTTATGACGATCATACTCTTGTCAACATGCCACTTATGACTGAAAATTTGACTCTAAGATGCAAAATAACATCTTTTTAAAAATATAGGTAATGGAATTAAACTCTTTAAAATCTGAAGTCTAATAATTTTCATCACCCACACACACATTACCACCTCATTGATACCTTTATTTATTATGTAAACAAAAATTAAAAGTTGGTTTAACTGGTTATAGGCCTGTCAAAAAAAAAAAAAAAAAATTGAGCTCCTCTTCTACTACAGTACGTATATTTTTAGTGTTTCAAAATTTTTTAGACATTTAATTGGTGGAGATAAAATTTAGTGTTTAAATGAGAGTAATAAATTTTATATTGATATTAATTAAGTCTAAATGTTTAATTAGTTGTAGTGATAATTATCTAGTGTATAGATGAAAATTAAACGGATCTATAGAAGAAAATTTGTAAAACACTATATATAATAATAATATTAAAAAGCGTGAGCTATCTTTTAAGAAAATATTTTTATTATTTTATTTTTTAGTTACCCACGGACACACACACACACACACACA
>JAUMHB010031717.1:0-12468 GCA_032359685.1 Pittosporum tobira | reverse complement strand
ACATGATTTTTTAATATATTATTTATAATAATATCTTTCATTTTTATTTATGTAAAACATTTGACATTGCCTGGACTAGATTCAATTATAGTGTTAGATTTTGGCCTAATTTGTAATTTTAGCCGGCCTTATGGGAAAGATGTTCCATCTCTTATTAAAACATCAAATAGGAGTATATTAGATTTTAAACAGTAAAAAACAATCTAATGTAAGAAAACATCAATCTTTGTCCATAAACTTATCCAACTTTACTTATATAATTAACAATGAAATTCCATACAGAGACCATACTTTATGTAAATCATAGCACACACCGTATGAGATTCATTGAGTTGGAAATCATGCTTTATAAAAATTTATATGTATAGAAGTTATAAAGTATAATATTTTTCGTGATCAAATATTTTAGGAAAAATAGATGGCAGTATGTTATTTTCTTATTATTCTTTGTTCTTGAGAAACTTAAGAGAAGTCTATAAAGAGACCACTTTTGTGTATCCAATTAATCTAAACTTAATTCTCACTCCTTTTATAAACTACTATCACATACGATACAACGATACTTACGAAAACAATGACAAAAAGTATCAATACTTATTAGCGGAAAAAATTAACATGTAACAAAAGAAAACGTGTCGATTTACATGTATGTATCATTTTTTGCTTTCATCCTTGTAATAAGGAGTTTGAGATATCTTATCTTTTTAGAATTTCACACATTGTCTATTTTTTTCCATGTTTATGTTAGAAAACAAGTAACTCTAATAATCACAACAAATATTTGTAATTAGTGAATAATAAAATTGGCTAAAAATCTAAAAGTCTATAAATTATTTTGGTAATGTATTTGATTTGAGGCGAAAAAAATGAAAAATATGTTATTTAATATTTTGCTATTTATAACATTATATATGTTTAGTAGACTGATAAATTTACATGGGTTTGAAATTCGGTAACAACAATTAATTTAACTTTTTCATTATAAAACAATTACCGAGTTTACTCAAATTGAATTAATCCAGTCAAGAACAAAAATGTCCAAAAAGTTTCAAAATATAAAACTAAAATTCAGTAAGCTTTGTATGATTTGTGCTATATATATATATATATATATATATATATATATAAGAAAAAAGAAGTGTGCACACTTGCTTTTCATACCTTAACAACAGAAATCATGGAGAATATAGATCAATCGTAAGATTTCTGTTAAAGTATGAAGAATGTATTCTTTCAAATTTTGTAACAGAATGTCAGACGAATGAATTTTAATATTTCCAATTAAGTCAATCAATAAAAAAGGAAATGAAAGAAAATTATATTTCAAGCTCATCTTCTCTTTGCCAGATCACCATGCTCGATGCATTGTTTGTGAACCACATTGCTTGAATGAATTTAGACCATTAAATACTTGAAACTGTAAAGGTAATAAAAAGGAATCCAAATCTGCTGTTTCATTTGTTGTCTCAAATACAATTTAACGGTTATATTATATTTAAATTTATTAATTATAAAAAATAAATATAACTTTTATATGATTTAAATGCATATATTTAAAACAGTAAATGAAGTAGGAAGTGGGACAATAAATTTGAATTCATTAAAAAGCACATTCAAGATTATTAGTGTAAATTGGAATAATGTGTGTAACAAGTACGTATATACGAAAACTTGAGATTTTAGAGTAAACTAATTCAATATAGTGTATCTTTAGGTTCTGATGTTATGAAACTTGGAATTACTTTCATATATTTCTTATTATGTAAGATTCATAAAATTAACTTATTGTTCATCCAAATTCATACGAGTTATAATTAATTTTAATTGAAACATATATTTCTTATTATGTAAGATTCATAAAACTAACTTATTGTTCATCCAAATTCATACGAGTTATAATTAATTTTAATTGAAACGGAGAAGCGTATATTAACGAAGGGTTTAGGGACCCTCCAAATATTTGTTCAAATCCAATTTAATTAATGAAAAATTGTGATAGTGGACCCAAAAGTTTACAATTATAAATAAGAAAAAAAAAGAGTGTGCATACTAATAAATTAATAGTAAAATATACAATACTTAAAGTACTTATGTTTAATTAATCATGTAAACAAATGTACACTTCACGCGCCCTCTATAAATAATACCATCAAATTAATACTTAATAATATACTAGAACTTTACAATGACTCACCATTCTTATTTTACTCTACTGAACCTGATAGTTTATTGAATTGACAGCTGGGTTGGTCATTTCATATTTCACCACCACTTTTGATTTTGTAGTCCCTTAAATTTATAGGGACATTGTTATCAACTTTCTTCAAACAGAATTGAAGTGAAATTGTTTGGAATAAACCCCGGACACTAGTGGAAAATAAAAAAAAATAAAAAAAAATCTTATTAGTATTAAATTTAGAAAAAAAAAAAAAGATCATGTCTCTTTTCGCTGGTATATATACTATAACTGGGAAACAGGAAATATTGTCAACAGAAAAGGAGATGGTAATTGCAAGCATCTCACATCACCTTGCTACCAGGCATTTTCCTAAAGCAGCACAAGTTAACAATTTAAAGTTGCAAGTAATTGAATTTAGAAATGACAGACTAAAGCATTATGAACTTGCGCCCATCAAATGCTTTCCGTAGCTCTATAAAATGCTTTCCATGGTGAGGCCATATGAACTTGCAGAGGATGAACAACCAATAAAACTTTATCAGAACATCTATCTTCAGGAAACATCTCTCAAAAAATAAAATAAAAACCTTCAGGAAACAGAGTGTCTAAATCATACTATATTTCAGTGTATCACTACATCCAAGTTTATCTTTAAGGTGCATATGGAAGCTCCAAAAATTGAGCAATTGAACATCACTGACCAACCATCGCTACTAGGATGGACGAGCAGGGAAATTCGACTCAAGCCAAGAAAACATGCACAACATTCATACTAACTGTTCTATAACACTGGAGATCTTTCAAAATAGACGCTGGAATTTCTGGTTTGATCAAATTAGACATAAGACAGAGTTCATTATTAAGATCACATAACATAAAATGAAACAAACCAATGGGGCCACCATTGGTTTTACAGATCCAAAAACATAAGCATTAATAAATAAAGTCCTCACCATCGTCGTCTTCTTCTTCCAGGAACACCGAATCTTCTGACCGACTCAGACTCCAAAATAGTTCGAGGAACACCGAGTCTTAGTTTGAGGAACACGGAGTCTTTCGGTCAACTCAGACTCCAAAAAAGTTCCATCCTCCAACTCTTGACCAAAAACAAGTTCATCATTAACGTGTTTAACCGCAACTGAACCACCATTTCCAATAGGCAAGTGACAAGTCATATTCCCATAAGAGTCAAATTTGATCTTTAAACGTTCGCCAATTCTACAAGCACATGAACTTAAATTACTCAGGGCAAATCAATCAGGATTAAATTATCAACAATGGAAGAATCAACAACTCACTCATCAAATAGGAAAACGATTAACAATAAGCAACTCATATGCTGGACTATGAAATTTAGAAAAACATAAAATAAAAATGGTCCAGTGAAAGAAACGGCCCCGGAAATGTATGTATGGTTCAAATTTCAGAAGAAAAACATTCGCCACATTGAAATCCAGTAATATCTAAAATTATGTAGCAACAGCGTCAAGATCATTCTGAAAATAGGATCCTAAAGATAACTACACCTCAAATACATCTAATTATTTAGATTTAAAGTACAAGAAAATTAAGAAAACAAAAAAGGCTCAGGCTAGAACAAAAATATGAATTGAAGACAGAATGACAGATTAAAAACTACTATTTTAGACTGAAATTAGATAAAGTATACCCTTTCTTGTCTTTCCCAAAAAGTTCTTTGGAAGTGAGCAGCCTTGTAATTGGTCTTTCTCCTTTAAATGAAACCAAGCTCTCTCTATAGTTAAACACATGAAATTTACGCTCAACTTTTCCATCAACACCAAAATGCTCAATTCGACCAGTCTCAGAATCATACAGAAACAAATTCCCTTCTCCATCCTCTCCCACAATGTGCCCACCCCTCGAACACCCCAGCACATATTTGAACACCGAAAAAGGACCCAAACGATATTTGATGTTCCACCACTCTATCCCATCCCCATTATCCTCAATCACCAAAACGTCAACATATTCAAACTCCTCATCCTTCGGATACATAAGCATCGCGAAATTACCCTTCCAATCCACAGGAACTAGAGTTCCCGAGTTTATAGGCATCGAAATGTGACAAAAAACCTCCTTATTCATATCAAACCATAGTAAAACACGTCGGCTGCCATGGTCGTCAACAATAGAACCAGTCCAATAGGGGACACCATTGATAACCACTTCACACTTGGTACTCATAACACTGACTAATGGGCCTTGGATTTCAACTCTTTTCCAATCACCCAATTCACAATTATAAACAAACAGCCCAGATTGAACATTAACCCAGTCTTTAGCAGAATAAATACTAATGACTTTGTGATTATCGGTTACCGGGTCAAACCCGAACCCGATGGAAACCCTTTCGTGGATGATAGGATCTAGTTTCGCTGGTGTTGTGATGGGCAGATACTGTTTGGTGGCGGGGTTAAGGATGGAAACCCGATAACCCAGTGGGGGTTGGGAGAGGCAAACGACGCCGTTGTGTGTTCCAACGACGTCCATTTCGAGGCTCGCCTTGGGGAGAGAAGGCTCGACGAAGGCGCGGGAGGAGGCTAGGGAAGGAAATGGTTGGAGAGAGAAGAGGGAGAGCCTATTGTCCAGGGTTGGTTGGTGGACGCTGTGGAGGAGGAGCGATGGAGTGGTGGCGGCGGCGGCGGAAGAGTGGTTGCGGGTGAGGTGGAGGGCGATGAATTTGGGGGATCGGATGAGGGTTTTAAAGGGTTGGCACACGGATGTGAAACGTAGGAGGGTTTTGACGGGGAGGCGGGAGAGAATGTTGAGAATGACGTCGTTAGGGAGCTTGCAGTCGGACAGCGGCCCCTCCGGTTTGGTTTTCCGGTGGGATTTTCGCCCTTTTCCTCCCCTCTTTCCGGTCGGCATTTTGCTTGTGACTGTCCTTGTGAAACAACGTGAGTGACACCGTCTTTGTGATCAGGGAGAGAAGGGATTTGGCCAAAAAGGCTAGTTTGGTAACACTACTACGTTAATGAATTTTGAACAGAAAAAAAGAAAAAAGAAAATAATATTTATGAAAGAAAAGAAAAGAAAAATAAATGGAATTATTTTTTGATTTATATTTATAAGTTTAAAAGAGAAAATATTTATTTTTTATCATATTACTAATTTGCCCTTTTTTAAAAATCTAATATCCCAACTTATTAATGGAAAGGAGGACAGAGTTCTCTTCGACCACGCCACCCAACAAATTATTAGTGGAAAGGACAGCATATACGTAAAATCGTTATATATTTTTTTCTCTTTTTAAAAAAATAAATAAAACATTTAAAGTTTATAAATTAAGAAAAATTATTTTTGATAAGAGAGAAAAATTTTAAACAAAAAAAAATTAAGTATCTTCGTAAAAATTTTCTTTCTTCTTTTTTGAATATAAACCTTATACTTTTATTGATATATGTGCATACATTATTTATTTTAAGACAAAGAAAAAGGTAATTGACCTTTTTTTTTTTAGATGGAGGGAATATAAATTATAACTGCATATTTGCATTTTTTAAAATTCTAATTTGAAGCATTTTTTAATTAGAAAATCTTTTCTTCACTAATTAGTCCGGATTTAATTTGTCACAGTTAGTGGGCTTTATCCTATGAACGTTGGTCCCTTTTAAAACTTTTGAAAGCCTATTTTTCAGTCCAATCCAATTTATTTATTTATTTTTACATATGGGAACATTATTATGTATGCTTAGTGAAACATTTAATATATTAAAAAAAATTATAATGTAATATTTGAAAACTAATATGCATTAAAGAATAAGAAAGTTACTATTTAAAATAACATAATTAATACAATAGTAATGCAGCTAAATTTCAATATCTTAATTAATAAAGTAAATATGTTACTGAATTTATACTAATAGTCTTAATTAAATATATTAATTCAAATAATAATAGTTAAATTATCATTTGTCTTTTTCAATAAATATATATATAAGATCAACTTTTTACACAATATTCACCAATATATATTGACCAATCTAAAATAAGTCCATTTATATAATTTATCGGACATAAAACTTATTCGTGTATTCACGGACACAAAATCTAATATTTTGAAAACCTCAAAATAACATAGGTTTGTGCTCTCTCAAGCAAAGAAAGCTTGTATTAACGATATGATAATAATTAGGGTTGTTAAACGAATTGAGCTGAGTATATCGAGTTCGAGTTCGGCTTATTTAGTTAAACAAATTTTTTTTTAGAACTTGAACTTGACTCGTATAATTTAAACGAGTCTCTTATTGAGTTTTTAACAAGTTAAACTTGAGTTTTTCATAAAAAAATCTGAAAATATTTACTATTATCGAGTTTTTATCGAGTCGAGCTTTAAACGAACAAAATTCGAATTTAGCTCGTTAAACCAAACGAACTTTTTTTAACGAGTTTGAACTGTGTCTTAACCGAACTAAAATCAAGCCTTAAACGAACACTCAGCTCGTTCAGTACTCCTAATATATCTTAAAGAAAAAAGTATAAATATCTCAATCTCCATCTTTCTAATCACTAGATGAAACGCAAAAACACATTAAGTGATATTAAATATTTGTCCATAATTCCAGTATTATGGGAAAAAGCAGAGCTGCTCATGCATGCCAACCAATAATAACCAATAACTCCAAAAAAAAATTCATGTGGTTTAGCATTATTCTCCTCGAATAAACTCCAATGAGCCTAAAAAAAGAAAAAAGGGATTTAGAGTGAAATAACTATAGTAAGCTCCAATGAGCCAGAAAATACTGATAGAAGCCTTCAGAAGAAAACCTAATCAAGAAAAATAAATTATGAAGAATACATGGTCAAGATAATACTTTACGAATTCCAAGTCCATACATTCGAACTTCATGGAGATTTTATACTTTAAAAAAAAATTAAAAAAAGACTTAAAATCATGTCGGTTTGAAAAGCTTAGAAGAATCCAGTGATAAAATCACTTGCACTCCCCTTTTATCCTTTTCTTGATCTCGAGATACCTTTTCTTGATCTTCACTGTAAATGTGGCAGGCTCGTAGGAAACCCCTTTCAGGAAGTGATTGAATGAAAGACGCCTTAACATAGAGTAGTCATATACTTATGTTATAACGACGGCTTTCAACATTTATTACTATATAACATCCCAAAATAGAAAGGATATACAAACACGATTTATCGACATTCATACAAGAATTAAAGTTAGGGTGATAAAAAACAGAAGCAGCATTACGGTATTCAAATTGATAAATAACAGTGGGATTATTTGATAAGAATAAACTTTAAATTCTGCTTAAGATGAACATGTCTCACCCATGACTACTATACACAACAAATAACACATAACACACACAACTATTTGAACAAGACGATAAAACAAGTAACTTACAGTACAAATAAAGGAAAGGAATAACAGAAGTCTTCATTTTTATCAAGTAGAGTCCACCATTTATAACCATCAAATTATTTACCTTGATTGACCTGTAGATATCAATCTCTCAAGAGGCACATCCATATTCCTTTTGTAAAGTTTTTTGATCAAAAGGTGAATCAGATTCCACCCGAAAAATGCCACTTTCGGAAGTTGACATAATTTGATGACTTGGGATCTTCTTTCGCTGCTTTTTTCTATCTTCTGCGTGAATATTCAACTTATGTTTCTCATCCCAGTAAAGCATACCCTATCCTTGTTTTCATACAGTTACCAACACTAGAATCTAAATTTCATGGTACACCGCAATGTTGTCCCACTTTGGCCAACCAATGACCACAAACTATTTGTCTCGATAAGAAGCAAAAACACATTTTTCCAATAATCCAATTAACATGTCCATTTCGGAGTTATAGATGCTCAAACAAAGCAAGTAGGATCTTTCCCATAAGAAATTCCATCACCATTCAGATTAACAGCATACTATTGTTGCACCATCTGAATATGATACTCCAACAAAAGCAAGTACGATATTTCCCAGAAAATCTGCTACAATCAGATCAACAGCATGCTATAGTAGCACCCCCAGAATATGGTCTTAAATGAAGCAAGTACAATATTTCCCAGAAAGAAAATCTTCAACAACTCAGATTAACAGCATGCTATAGTAGCACCACCAGAATATGATGCTAAAACAAAAGCAATTACGGTTCTTCCCAGAAACACTTCTACCACGACTCCAGAAAATTGAAAATCTTGGCCGAAGACTAAAATGGACGAGTAAACAACCAAAGCATGCGGTATCTACTTTCCACGTAGAGGTGGAAATATGCTGCTTTAGCCGACCACAGCCGCTAGCAACTAACAATTCTTCAGCCTTAAGAGAGTTTGTTGTATTGTATCTAAACATGGGTACGACCAAGCAGACCTTTCTCAGATTCCTAACAAAAGAACTATTCCACAAAGTAAAAACAGATAACAGATAAGAACATGAACCATCTCCATGCACCTAAACTTTCAAAGTTAGCTACTTTACCACTGACTTGGTATTGAGAATGAAGAGGACTCCATCGTACCAAATCCCAATCAACCAGCACCCCATTATGTACCTTGTACTTACCTAGGCTCCTTACCTTTTTTCTATATAAGTAACCTATAGGCCCCTTTTCCCAATCATAACTACTTCTTTCAAACTTGGTAGCAGCTAACACCCTGAATCAGGGTTAGTCTCTGCAAGAGTGATGCTAACTGGTTGCCATCCGGACTGATGATGTATGATCCACTTTTTAATGTTGATTGCCATGTGCAAAATCTGAAGTATGTCGCCTAAAGCAAGGTCCCTTAAGCACATTTTCTTAACGATAGTAGCTGCTTCATATCTGTACAACAACAAAGTTCTCTGTAAGATAAACTTAAGAAAAGCCTCAATAAATCGACACAAATTACTAGTAACAATTACCTGCACTGAGAAGCCAATATTTCAGATCGGCCAGCTGAAGACGTTAGAAATTTTTGGAATTCATCCCATGTTGCTTTTGGGTTCTGCTTAGGATTACCACCGATAGGGTTCACGCACTTCCATAATTTCTCATTCTTACCAACATATAACTGCAAAGCACCTAAATTTTGCTTTACTACTAGCTGCTTCTCAATGGCACTCTCTAGGGCCTTCTTAACATCAGTACTGCGGTGCCTTAGGTCACCATATCTTATGCAATCAGTTATATTTGCTTCTGTCGGCATCATCTTCTCACTTTTTAGGCTGTTCAGAGTAAGTAAAATCACCCCGATAAGACCTTGTATATATTCAGAAGGTTTTGGGCATCCTGGAGTCCCCCAAACACCACTACCAGAAATATTAGCTGTAATCATTGCTGAGGAAGACGGTTGTAGAAATTCTGGAGGTTTTGGGAACCTGTTGTTCTGTGAATCATGGTAAAGTGGCGATGAGTCGTGCACAATATGTCCTTTTAGTGAACTGTTTATGTTTACTTGACTCAGAGACTCAACAATAGAATTCGGTTTCACTTGTCCTCCATTCCCTGATTGAGAAACAGGAGGACTGTAATCTCTGTTAGGGTATTCTGGAAGGTTTTGCCTACCCATATCAGGTGCATATGACAGCGGAGCCGACGTAAAGCTGGGTCCATCCGATCTTGGAGGCATAAAATGAGGAGGCCTGGTGTGATGATTAGGTGGAAACAAATTGCCGGGTGGAAATACCGATGCAGGTTGCATAGAAAGGTTGCTCGGCCTTATTGGCTCTGAATGATGATAATGGTAAGGGCTCTGAAAGTTAGTGCTAGGGGTCCAAGAAGAATCAGGACTGCCAGGAAAGAAATTTGGGGTAGGCCTGGCAAGGGAAACTTTTTGATTATAAGCGCCAGATGGCTCTTGATAATATCCAGGTTGAAGGGAGTTTGTTCTTTTCTGATCGTCTTGAAACCCTACTGGTGAGCTTGTTGTTCTTGGTATACTAGGTTGATTCAAATTTTTCCTTAATTGTTTCCCTTTATGTTTGGGATCAGTTCCCCTTCCCGTGTTTGAGAACCTCTGATTTCCCACATGGCCATTTTCATAAAAGTTATCCACAGGTTGGTTTGTCTGAAAAGATTCGGTAACTGGAATACGTAACTGGTCATTATTGGGCATATGACCGTAGCTATTATCAACAAATGGAGACGATTCACCATTTGTTACCGGTGGTCCTCCAGCCAAAAGACTTGTCCAAAGCCATACACTCCTTGCAGCTGCAAGGAGTGGTGCAGATGCTCTTTGAGGTTGTGCTAGAAGTATATTATATCTCCGCATTCGCAATTGGTGGAGAGCATTCGAGAAGTCTCGGTCGCCAGAAATCAACAAATAATTAGCAGGTGCAGAATTGTCTACCGCCCAGAATAACATGTCCACCAGAATTTTCTTGTCACTGGCATCTTTAACACCTATGACATGAAAATCCATTTTCTAATCATCCAGTTCAAGTAATATTATATAAACAGCAAGTAATATATATAAACAAAAAAAGGAGTAACAATCACTACAAAATAAAATCAGTCCATCAAAGGAAATTACTCTAGACTGCTAGTAGAGACGTTGCCGGTGAAGCCATTTCTGACTTCTCCATGCCGTCACAAAAGTTTAGTTCTACCTTTACCCCCAACTCTGAAAGTAAATATGTACAAGAGTCGGTATTCTGACATGACTACAATGCTATATGGCCAAATAATTGGTTGCATTAAAGATCACGTTGCGCCAAAAGGCTCAAAACCAGCAGTTGTAGCTACAACTACCAATGAAAATTCAGGTTAACATCAAACCATTGAAGAATACTGTCAAATGACCATACACATTCAGAAAACTAAAATAAAGGTATGACATCACCAAAGTAGAACCAAGATCTTTATACAATTAAGTCCCCAACAAACACATAACAAGAGATCTAATGCAAATAAATATAGTCAAAGATTCAAGATATTTACATAATTATTTAACCAACAAACACATAACAAGAGATCTAATGATAACAAATATAATCGAAGATTCAAAATTCTACATTTAGGTTTATAAATGGATAACAGATTCACAGTATCAGATCAAATTTGAAGCAGTTCAACCACGATTCACTCTGATCCAATAATTAATTCACGAAATCCACCATATTGAACAATTCATGCAAACACGTCTACGCATAAGTATGTATGGTCAGAAAACCAAACTAAAGGCATGACATAACCAAAGTAGAACCAAGATCTTTAAACAGTTTTAAGTCCCCAACAAACACATAACAAGAGATCTAATGCTAATAAATATATTCAAAGATTCAAAATTCAACATTTAGGCTATAAAAGGATAACAGATTCACAGTATCAGATCAAATTCGAAGCAATTCAACCACAATTCACTCCGACCCAATCATTAAATCCCGAAATCCACGATCTTGAACACTTCTACTTACAATTCAAGCGGGCGCGTCTATGCATAAGTATAACTATATATATATATATACCTGCCGGTACATGATTCAGGGCGATGCCGGTGCTGTTGAGAGCTTGCTGGACGGTCGCCGGAATCCTATTGGTGTCTCCGTACGCTGAGATCGAGACGGGACCACAGTAGCTCATCTTCACCAAGGCCGAGGTGATATTCTGTGCGATCGAGTGAGGATCGCAGCCCTTGGGGACCTGACAGTTCTCTATGTCCCACCATACCGAAATCTTCGCCGCCGCGTACTGCGGCTCCGCTAAAGCGGAGTTCGGCGGAATCGGACCGTTGTTTACGCCGGCGCCGCCCATAGGTGTATACGTTTAAGTAGAGAGTAGGTGAGGTTAATTAACAGTGGCAGGAGAAGGACGCACGATAGCCAGGTTCCGACAGCCTTTTAAGTACTAACTACTACTAAGTAAGTGATAGCAAATTTACAGTTGCCTTGGAAAGGCGCAAGATAGCAGGTTCGGATCGCCGGAGAATGGCGCACATTAGCAGGTTGGGATTGGGAGGGACACTAATTTTTTCTTCCTTCTTATTATTATTGTGTGGATTGTTAAGAAGGATGCGAGCGGGTGGATTATTAAATGGAACGGCGATTTGGTTTATATATTTATTATTATTAGTTCAAATGTCTGACGGCGTTGTCTGAATTAAACATAAGTATTTATTATTATAATATAAAAAAAATATTATAATATTTTATATAATTTTTTTAATATTTAATTAATTTTTAGTTAAAACAGTTAATATTATGTATATATATTAATAAATTATTTATTTATATGATAAATAAATTTTTAAATTTTATTTTAAGACAAACTCTTTGATTTTATTTTTTTGTAAATAATAATCTATTATAATTTTTTAAATTTGATTG
>JAUMHB010031706.1:9538-21373 GCA_032359685.1 Pittosporum tobira | reverse complement strand
AGGATATCATTACTGGACATGCCAGCATATGTGACTTTACTACACAGGTAAACGCCACCAATATCACACGTCTTTGCTCCCGACAAAAAAAAAATCATAATTTAGCAATTTTGCCACACAATCCATTAACATAATATCTGTACGCCCTTGTCACTCATGCTAAAACACCCACAATCAATCCTGAATCCGAATATCACACAAATAGTTAAGATGCGACTTTCAACTTCTGTAACGAAAGTAGTCAAATATTAACAAGATAAAATTAATGAATTTATGAATTATTGTTACTCAAAGAGCAGTAACAATGGATCAAAAGTCAAATTGTCAACCTATGTCCAAATTGTCAACATATGTTCAAGGTCAAATATAATATTCAAACATGTTATTATATGCTGCATAATTAAACAGTGACATCAGGGCTATTTAAGTATAAGAAGTGGCAAATTTGCAAACAAAAAATTTGGATCAACTCAATGGGTTTTATATTGTTTGTGCTTATATATATATATATATATATAAAATTTAAAATTTAATTAGTAATTAAAATAAAATATTAAAAATTTTTATTAATTAAAATTTTAAATAAATAAAAAAATATCATTGTACTTAACTTATACTTTAAAAAATTAATAAAAATTAATATTTTTAATATAATCTATTTCAAAAATACACTATAATTAATTATAACAAGTTACTTGGATCGGACTGTTTGTTGACTAAAAGTTTACTTGACAGTCAACATTTAGTTCTATTTGATGTTTAATGGGTTATAAGAGAAGAAGCTCAAACACTAGATGTCTCGTGAAGTAGGAAGGTTCCGAGCCAACTAGTAAATGTAGGGTTTCCTTTTGGGTGCACTAGAGGCATAAGAAAGCCCAACTCTTCGAGCCCTTTTAACATTGCTATTACACTTATGTCCTAGTTTAGCCCAATGGATTATTTATTACTCTATAAATCAAAATATATCATATAAATAAATAAATAAATGTTAGCTTTGGTTAATTTACTAAGTCATCTCAATATTTTTATCTTTAGATTTATAAATCGGTTGAGTTATTATCAAACTCAGTTGACTATTAATAAATTATATTAGTCAGTTCACATTATTTTTAAATGTACATAAAATAAGTTGCAAACTAAATACAATGTTACGAGTTAGTACATTAATTTTGATGATTTTTTTACATAACTTCATTTATAAAAAAAAAAAAAAAAACTTTTTTTTTTGTTTCACATAAGGAAAAGAAAGGGTTATGCTCACTGAATTGGCTAATGGATTTTGACTTCTTCAGTATTTATAAGTTTTCCAATAATCTCTTGTTATATCATATAAAAATATTAGTTAATTCGTATATAAAAAATCATATTGATGTCTAAGAAAAAAATGAATATTTTAGAAATTAAAAAAAAAACTATTCCAAAAACTTATATATTTTAAAGATAATATCAAATGATTTTATTTTTTAAAAGTAAATTGAACTCGTATTCAAGTACTTCAAATTGTGAACATATTATGATTGCCATTTTAGATGAATTTTATTGTATCATTTTTGTTTTTTTGGTCCGAATGTGTATATGCTTGCGTGCTCTTCGTTATGCATGCTTCTAACTATTCCTTTTTATTTAACACCTTCATGAAAATTTTAGGCCATCTATATATTAAGAGACAAAACGAACCATTTTCGTTCTACTTTCGTCTGAGTCATTTTTGATCGTGTTTTCGCGTTACCTCTTTTCCCTTCTCTTACCTAATCAACGCACACACAGTAATAAATATTCTCACCGTTTCAAACAAAATATAAAAACACTACCAACTTTTAAGAAATTAATTTTTAATATTTTTCAATTTAAAATTACATGAAGTAGTTTTATTACTAATAAATACAATTGTAAATATTTTGAATTATTTGAAGTAGGTTAATGAAAGTTTAAAGTAAGGTAATATAGGATTAGGGTTTATGAGTCGCTATTGCAAATTAATGGCATCCACGAAGAAGATAGTATTTAGACAACAAAATAAAAGCTCGTGCTTAACATGTATGTGTAGGTTGATATTATTATTATTATTATTATTATTATTATTTTAAATTTGTAGTGATTCAAGCTTATCAAAAATCATATTTTGTCAATGTAGCAAGTACTCAAAAAGAGAAATATATTGCAATTTTTTTAATAAAGTCTATGAAAAATTACTATTTTTTCTATGTTTGTTATTTAACTTTCTGGGGTTTTGGCCAAATTCAAATAGGATCAAAAAGGAAGAAAATATTCTAAAAATTTTTCAGAACCTATTGTGTCAATTAAATGTCATGAAAATATTACAAATATGTAAAACCATGAAAACCAATGTAAAGTTTACTCTGTTGCCATTCTTTTGTATCTTATACTGTTACAAATTTATGAACAAAATTAATTTACTTAACTTCAATTATAAAACTACTATCTATACTTAACTTGTAAAAGAAAAAAAGAAAAAAAAAACTTTATGAACCCAATGGAATAAAATGTTTCAAAAATTTATTTTAGTCAACAGAAAAAAAAATAGGTCACCTCAATATTTAATCTAAATTTATACAATCAAAATTGAGACTACAAATTAAAAACTCGTGCTTGACACGGATTATTGGCCTAGTAATCAATTAAACCAAACATGATTAAGTTACTTGGATCGGAGTGTTTGTTGACTAAAAGTTTACTCGACAATCAACTTACTTGAAAATAATAATAATAATAATAATAATAATAATAATAATAGACGACGACAACGACGACAACGACAACAACAACAATAATAATAATAATAATAGTAATAATAAAAACCTTAGTTCTATTTGATGTTTATTTATAGAGTAAATTAACCAAAGCTAAAATTTATTTATTTATCTGATATATTTTGATTTATAGAGTAATAAATAATCGATGGGGCTAAACTAGGACATAACTGTAATAGCAAGGTTAAAAGGGCTCGAAGAGTTGGGCTTTCTTATGCCTCTAGTGCACCCAAAAGGAAATCCTACATTTACTAGTTGGCTCGGAACCAACCTACTTCACGAGACATCAAGTGTTTAGGCTTATTATTATTATTATTATTATTTAAAAATTTGTAATAATTCAAATTTATTTATCAAAACTCATATTTTGTCAATGTAGCAAGTATTAAAAAAGAAAAATATCTTGCAATTTTTTTTGATAAAGTCTATGAAAAATTACTATTTTTTGTATGTTAGTTACTTAACTTTCCGGGGTTCTGGTCAAATTCAAATAAGATCAAAAAGAAAGAAAATATTTTAAATTTTTTTCAAAACATATTGTATCAATTATATGTCATAAAAATATTACAAATATGTAAAATCATAAAAACCAATGTACAGTTTACTCTGTCGTCATTTTTTTGTATCTTATACTGTTACAAATTTATGAACAAAATTAAATTACTCAACTTCCGTTATAAACCTACTATATATATTTAACTTGCAAAAGAAAAAAAGAAAAAAAATATTTTATGAACCCAATAAAATAAGATATTTTAAAAATTTATTTTAATCAACAAAAAAATTTATTTTAATATTTAATTTAAATTTATATAATTAAAATTAAAATTATAAATTAAAAACCCAAATCTAACACGAATTATTGACCTAATAATCAATTAAACCAAACATGGTTAAGTATCATCCACGCTCATGGCAACATTCAAAAGTCATTATTATTAAAATACAAAATATTGATTAATTAATTATATCCTTCTTTGTTTTGTTTGTCCGCGTGGACACGAGATGGGGAACTTGTACCCATACCGGGGCACTCTTTACATCTCTGTACCAGTATTACCTACCCTTGCCCGTGCGTATTACGCACCCTTCCCCCTGCATGTGAACAAGGCCTTGTTTGGCTCCGCAAAAATGATTGGAAAATTGGTTCCATGTACAGTTGGTTACTTCAATTAAAATAATAAATTAATAATAACCCATAAATGTTTTTGCTTTAGACAATGAAAATTATAAAAATTAATTAATTAATAATTTGTAAATAAAGGTGTACATGTATATTTAAGCATCTAATTGTTCCATTCAAAAATAAAATAAAATAAAAATTTTAAAATTAAATTTAAGTTGTAAATTTAATTTTTTAAATTTAAATTTAACTTAACAAACATAAATTCTCATTATATTTAAAAATTTCAAATTTTAAAAATTACATAAATTAGCAATCAAACAAGCACGGAATACACGAATTTCAAACATTTGAATATTCTGATTCATGTTATACGATAGTGACCAAAGTAATCTATTATTGCTAATTGGCAACAGACAAACAAGGTCTTAAAAAGTATATACTCGCACTGTCCCACTATGCATAGTACAATTCTCCAACGTAGGTATATGCGCATATAGAGGGAGAAAATGGAGGACAGTGAAAGAGGGACAACAATAATTTATTAGTAATCTAATAAAATGTGAAAAATTTGCAGGAGTCGTGTCGGCTTCAACCAGGCAAAGACCATCATCGATCTCTATCTCTATATCTGTATATCTCTCTCTCCATCTCTCTTTCATAGCTTCTTTACTTTTATCTTCAAAACCCTAATTATTACAACTCTGTTTTGTCGATTTGGCAGTTCTCTTAAAAAGATTTCCATTTTTGATTGTGATGGGTTTTGAAATAACAGATTCTTGTAGGGTTTTGAGGTCAAGTTTAATTCATGTAGACTAATAGGTAATCCTAATTTGATATGATTTTATTGTGTACTTCAATTTGATTTGTATGTATATAACTATATATGTATTTGTTTATAAACGTATATTTGTAGTTGAAGTTACTGGGCTTTATCTACCTGAATTTATGTAGATCGTGATGTTTTGTAGTTGTACTAGTTGACTGTGTTCTAGATCTGATTTTAAGGTTCTTGATGTGTTGAATTTGTTCATTTTATGGTAAAAATGGTTAAAAGATTGGGTTTTTATGTATGCTGATACCTTGAAATGCTTGTGTGTTTTAGGAATGAAATGTATGATAGGTGTTTGTTAATTGTAGGGAAAAGGTGTTATTTTTCGCTAGTGTGACGAACATGTGATTGCTTTTTTTTTTTTTTACTTTGCAGGAATTTTGCTCCGAATTTTGAGGTTAAAGAAAAAGAGGGTTTGAAGGATATTACCTATTGCGTGAAGGGTTCATGCTTTTTGAGTGATTTGGTGTTTCTTTCTGATTACAAAGACGTTAAAGCCCTCTGGAACAGCCAAAACTTTTTTCCTGCATTTAAGGCCAGAAAGCATAAGAGTAACAAACACACTTTTGTAATAAGGGCTTTAACTAGCTGTCCAAAAACCATCTGCTATATTTGTTATCCTCCCAGTTATAGTCTTGGAGGTTTGTTTTGATTACGTATTGATTGCATTTGAGGCTTATTTCTTGGATATGACTCTGTTTCCAAGTTGATAACATCCTTATATTAAGATATATTTTGACACAGCTCCGAGGGGGTTAATTTGGGAGTTATTGTCAACATATTAAGTCACCGCTCTGAGGATTTCATGTTGGTATTATCATGGCACAGATGACTGCAAATCAATATCGTGAAGAGGCTCAGACAGGTTTTAACTCATTATTCCCTTGAAATTCAACCATAATTTATAGTTATATTTCTTGATGACAATTAATTTGTACTTGAAAAGAATTAAAATGTGGATAGTTTGATTTTACAACAGGGTAAAGCCATCTGCTTCTTGTTTGAATGCATTTCATGTTATCTCCAACTCTTGTACTGCTCTTTTCCTGTAGTAGTAGTCATTCATTCAGAAGTATTATATCTAAAATGAATCAATGATTTTTTAGTTTTTATTTTGGTAGATGGTAGGATTGATCTAGATGTTCTTTTGTGTGCGTTCAGAAAAAAAGACAGTTCTTTTGTGCAATAAATTGAGAACACCATACTGAATTACTTTTACTTGGTGCGACAATATCGAGCGGTGTGCTGCTCTTTCATCACGGTAGTCTGAACTTTATCTTCTACTTGCATTCAGTAATAGTAACTAGGATCTTCATATCATTAGTGTCTTTGAGTGTTCTAATATTTATAGGTTCGGAATCCCCCTAGGGCTATGTTTGTAGTGATGCTCTAAAGCTTAATGGTACGCTTTGCTTTTTAACATTTAGGGTTGGTTGAAAGCAGTCTAACCATTCCTATTACTGGTTTGATAGAACTGGCACAACAATGGAATGCACAAGTCTGCATTTGTTGACGATTATTTTTTAACTTCTCTCATGCATTTATTACTTCATGGTTTTCAATACAGGAGCCTCAAGTGATGCTTTGTTCAAGGAACTGTGGCATGCCTGTGCCGGGCCCCTTGTCAATGTTCCCCGTGAAGGAGAACGTGTTTATTACTTCCCACAAGGTCACATGGAACAGGTATGCTGTTTAGTTTTCTTTTTTTCCTTTTCATTTTTCGTTCCCGTCTCTCTTTGAAATTTAATAGTAACAAACTCTGTTTGTTATATTAAATTTTGACTTAGTGAACACTTTTTATTGATGTCTTTGGCTTTTGATTTGTTTTCTCATAATTTAGTATATAATATGCCTGTTGATACTAGTTACCTTATATAGATAAATGTTTTTCATACTTCTACATACAAAAAATCCTCAAAAAATTATTTGTCTTGTGGATAGCATGCATGCCTTCTTGTTGTGTAGCTTAGTATTCTGTTGCATCCGTTATTGTTATACGGAGCTGCAGAAACTCATCCCTTTTTCTAAGAATATTATTACTGTCCCAGTTGGGCTTTCACACATTTATGGTTAAATCTGGAGACTTGCCTATGTAATCTCTGAGAATGGATGGACCTCTCCGGCGTTCACCCTATCATAATTTATACCTTTTCCCTCATGTTTAAACAAGTGTGCATCTTCTTCTTTAATTTACTGTCATTGGTTCCTACTTTTCCTACAGCTCGAAGCATCAACGCATCAGGGCTCAGACCAGCAACTTCCTTTGTTCAACTTGCCGGCTAAAATACTCTGCAAAGTGATGAACGTTAATCTTCGAGTGAGTTTCTTTTGATTGTTTATGCATTCTCAGTTAGAAATTATTTTTTCCTTGGGATGGCCTGCACCAAACCCCCTTCAACCCTCAGGCCAGCAGGGATGAGTGTGGCCACCTCTCCTTCTTTTGACTTTTCCATGCAGTACTCAGTATTCCACTTTATTGTAGGCTGAGCCAGACACAGATGAAGTTTACGCACAGATAACTTTGTTACCTGAACCAGATGTGAGTCTTCTACCCCTTGTCTAGCACTAAACTAGGAAATCAAGCTCATTATATTGCTGACTTATGACATGTTTATGTCTTCGCTTATTTATCCTTGGTTTCTTATAATTACCTTGGTGTTTATTCTTATCTGGGTCAGCAAGGTGAGGTTGGAAGTCCAGATCCGCCGCTACCAGAACCTCCAAAGTGCACCGTCCATTCATTCTGCAAGACGCTCACTGCTTCTGACACAAGCACCCATGGTGGATTCTCTGTTCTCCGGAGGCATGCTGATGACTGTTTACCTCCATTGGTAAGCTTTAAGATTCATGCTATCACTGTTACTGTGCAAAATAGTATAGCATTTAACCTAGTGCATTCTTTTATCTAGTTTTCTTGTATTTTAACTCGCATCCTTTTTTTGTTTTGGTCAGGATATGTCCCAACAACCACCGTGGCAAGAATTGGTTGCTAGTGACCTTCACGGCATTAAGTGGCATTTTCGTCATATATTTCGAGGTTAGAGTTTTAGGTTGTATTGTTGGACAGCGAGCATATGTACTGGCATTGCACAAAATGTTAAAGAGTTGAAGATGACATGGGGTTGCTTTTATTTTTGCAGCGTTATTAGCATTGTCTAACTATTTTTTGTTCTATCTTGTGTTCTATTTTTATTTATTTTTAAAATTTTTAATTTTTTTATGTTAAACATCATTTTCAGGGCAACCTCGGCGCCATTTACTAACTACTGGGTGGAGCGTCTTCGTTAGTGCCAAAAAATTGGTCGCCGGTGATGCTTTTATTTTCCTAAGGCAAGTTTTATCAAACATGACATCATCGATTGTAGTATTGTAGTGTATTGTTTCAATAAATAACGTTATTTGTATCTCCTTGGCAGGGGAGAAAGTGGGGAGCTACGTGTTGGTGTGAGGAGGCTCATGAGACAACTACACAATATGCCATCTTCTGTTATATCCAGTCACAGCATGCATCTTGGTGTTCTTGCTACTGCATCTCACGCAATTGCAACTGGCACCCTCTTTTCTGTATACTATAAACCAAGGTTTTTTCCTTCTCTACAATTTCATGGACTAGTGGATTTATGACTCATTCAGGAAAGTGCAAGTCTAGACATTATTTTCTTCAGATATTTGGAGCTAAAAATATGATGTTTATCTAGATGGGTATTATGGTTTACTGAGTTAGCTCTTTTGGTCCAGAACAAGCCGATCTGAGTTCATTGTAAGTCTCAAGAAGTACCTTGAAGCTCGAAACCACAAACTTTCTGTAGGGATGCGGTTTAAAATGAGATTTGAGGGTGAGGAAGTTCCTGAAAGAAGGTAATTTGGGTTATTGTTTGTTATTTTGTTGCCTTCAGAGCATTTGTCAATGTAAAAAATGAATTATTAACCTTATTTTACAGGTTCAGTGGAACAATAGTTGGCCTTGGTGACAATACAACATCGAGATGGCTTGATTCTGAATGGAGATCCCTAAAGGTGAATGTGTTGTTTACTGCTTTCCTATGAGATAAAAATCTTCTAATTTTATTTTGTCTTCTGTTGCATTGAATCTAGTTCCTAGTAATTGAGAGCCCACCCACCTAGTTTTTACCTTTTATGGTTAAAACAAGAAAAATTCTCAATTCAACTGCTCCTTTGTTACCAAATTTTGAATGTGTACATGGTTGCTGCTTTTCGTTTTTAGGTTCAATGGGATGAACCTTCATCAATCTTGCGCCCGGATAGGGTTTCTCCATGGGAACTAGAGCCGCTTGTGGCATCCACTCCTTCAAACTCACAACCTCCGCAAAGAAAGAGGGCCCGGCCTCCAGTATTACCTACGCAAAATCAAATTCCAGGTCTTTCTGCGCTTGGTACAAACAAGCTTATGATAATACATTTATTGTGTATATATATAGTTCTTCCGATCTAAACTTAGATATGCCTAACGACTTCTTTAGTCAATTTGTGAAATCCTAATATTCAAAATCAATATGAATTTATTTTGTTTTGGTGGTTGGTACAAACCATAATAATTATTGCAACTAAGTATTTCTAATTACTATGTTTGTTACTTGTTTATTTCATCACTGAAATGAATTCATATTAATTTGAACTTCAGAAATTTCCTTTTCACCTGTAGGAATGTGGAAATCCTCCGTTGACCGTCCCTCAAATCTTGCATATAATGATCCATCACGTGAGCGAGACCTATTTCCGTCACCCAAATTCACTTGCGGCACTAACCGTAATATAAACTGCAATGAGAGCGGTAGCAAGTCAATGTATTGGTCAAACCAAGTTGAAGCTGTCACAGAGTCTTTTGTCCCCATTCTTAACAAGGATTCTGGTGAAAAGAGGCAGGGAAATGGCTACAGGCTATTTGGAATCGAGTTACTTGACCGGACGTTAGAAGAGACATCCCCAATGGCCGTGTCTGGAGCACTGGCAGAGCATCTGCCCATGCCATCTTTGGATGTGGAATCTGACCAGCATTCAGAACCGTCCAATGTTAATCGATCTGATCTTCCCTCAGTAAGCTGTGAGCCCGAAAATTCATGCCTGAGAACTCCGATGGAGTCGCACAGCAGGCATATTCGGAGTTGCACTAAGGTACTTTGTTCGTAGCTTTGTTAAAGGTTCTACGTTATTCGAGAGACAAGTAAATGAATCTGTCTCCAAAAATATTTTAAATGAACATTAGTTTAGTGCCACTCACCAATAATTTCGGGGAGAAAATCAAGCAGAATTTGGGCTGTAATTGACGGTGAGAATCGTTATGTGAATGCAGCTTCTTAATCTGAGGTTGAGATTAACCTCATAGTTGACCTTTTAGGTTTTGGTTCATGATAACTTCAGTGACGGAATGTTTTTGTTTCAATATTTGCAAATTATTCAGGTTCACATGCAAGGAATTGCTGTTGGACGGGCAGTAGATCTGTCACGGTTTAATGGTTATGAGGATCTTCTCAAGAAACTGGAAGATATGTTTGAGATTGAAGGTGAACTCTGTGGATCAGCAAAGAAATGGAAGGTTGTTTACACCGATGATGAGGATGACATGATGATGGTTGGCGATGACCCTTGGCAGTTAAGTCCACATAGCCTGCTTCTTTTTTGTAGAGATCTTTTCATTATTTTACATTCTTGATTTATTGGGCACTTGGGTGAAACTTCAGTTATAAAATTATATGGTCTTCCAAAGTGCACATGGTGGTGGAGTGGAGTTCTCTTAATTGGTCTCAAATCTCTTCATCTAATCGGCCACAAAATACTCTTTTTTTGACAAATTAAGAATTCTGTTATTTATATTATGCGTTCATAGTTAATACTTGAGATGTTATCTGCCTTCAGGAGTCACATGTACAATGGAATTGCAAATTATTGTACAGATCTGTGTCTGTCTTGCAATATTGAGTGGAGATTATAAATACAGGAAGTACAAAGTACCTACTGCTGAACTAACTAGATCAGCAGTCCTGCATTAGGGGTTGTACCTCCTGCATCACATGTTTGAGGTACACACTCGGATGCATGATTGCTGAACTAGTCAGTTTCAGCAGTAGGGCATACTCCTTTTCTTTGAACACACACGCAATGTGATTAACAGCTAGCGTTGCATGTGGACCTATTTTTAGCCAAAGCATTGCTAGCCAAACGTAAATCATGGATGGCCGTGATTTACCTTTTTGTAAATTTGTCCCTAATAATTACACTTGGTCTATCCTATTAGATTTCTGATGGTGTGAGTTCTAGATTTGTAGAGTTTTGGAACGTGCGTTCCTCAGTGGCTAGTCACCTTAATTATACACAGAGGCACACACTAGGCGTGTGTTTTGGGAAAAAAAAATAATAAATAAGAACTGAACCATTTCATGTGCCGGACACAATTCCTATTTTTTAGCCTTTTAGGTGAGAAGGAAGTAATTTATTTTTTACCATCTTAACTTTACTTTTCACGGCGGGGCCACCGATAAAAAACAGAGAACCTCTATATAATATAGATTATATATGCTGAATTCTTGCTTATTTGTACAGTGAGTTCTGCAGCATAGTGAGGAAGATTTGTATCTACACCACCGAAGAAGCCAAGAAACTAACCCCCAAGATAAAACTTCCAGTCAGTGAAGAAATAAGACCAGGCAAGCCAGTCTCACATACCGACGTTGGCATTGAAGAGCAGTCCTCAAATGTGGGGTCCGGTTGCTGATGTGCTTTGTAGGACCAGAAATAAAATGGGAAGAGGAATGCAGGGAGTGAGCTTCGGTGATGACCGAGTGATTTTTGTTTTCTAGTAGGGAATGATGCGTATCCGTAACAAGAAGTTGATTAGTGAAATGGTGGGTGGTGGTTGTCATGTTTTTGTGAAGAGAGCCTTATATAGTACTCCGTACATGTTTATTCGGACTCTCAGATGGTTGATCCTAGCAGTTCTGTTATTTTTTTTTTTTTAATTTTTGAGCTATGTTATATACACAAATGACAAGGTTTCCTGGGCTTTTGTATATAAAATTTGTGCTTTGCCATAAACTCGGCCAACGTATAATGTCTCACTTTCTATTTTAGTTTGCCCAATTTTAGTTGTTTTT
>JAUMHB010031695.1:0-21381 GCA_032359685.1 Pittosporum tobira | reverse complement strand
GGTGTCACAGGAAAAGAAATCAAGATTTTGAATTCATATCCACTATTAATATATACATTGTATAATCTCGTGTATAATTAAGTACTGAGTACGAAAAGAGCGCATGTAACTAAGCATTTACCAATTAACTGTACAGAACATGCAATGCTAATTATGTGGTCCAGTAAAAAATTCTGATAAATTAAATTAACAACAATTAAGATAGTGTTCAACAACACTTCGATCAATATATATATCAGACATCAACTACTACAAGTAATAATACATCCCTTCTAAAACATAGGAGGATTTTTTACTTCTTACTGTTAATTTTGAATTTATGAATTCATTTGAGTTTTAGAAAATATTTTTTGCAATTAACTATATTTTTCAAATAACTAAATATTATTACAATTGTATTCATTATAATTAAATAAACTAATACAATTTTATATTTAAAATATTAAAAGTCTCCGTCCCAAATTAAAGAATGAGGTTGGATAATTTTTTTTTGTCCCGAAACGAATGATGTAGATACATATATTAAAAAAAATATGGTGTATATTTAAAAATAAGAATTTTATAAAAATGCTAAATTTTTTTGACTCAAAATCTTTATTTTTTATTAAAAATAATTTTTCTTAATTTACCAAATTTAAGTACTTTTAGTCTCTTTTTTTTTTATGTTGGGGGAGTATTTTGAAACAATGGAGTAGAAAGTATTGACAACTGTTAGATCAAAAGTTGAAGGGTTGATGAGACTAATCACTAATCATGCGGTGATCATAAGTTTAATTATTATTTCATCCGTTCTGAAAAAAAAAATTATAATTATCAAAAATTTACAAATTAAAGAAGTTACCATGCTTTTTGATAAGAAAGAATATCTATGTTATTTAAAATTTGAATAACTCTATACAAATAAAATTTAAATAAATATTATTTATAAATTATATAATTTTATTAATATACGTATTATAATATTTTTTAAAATTATATATATTTTTTAATATACGTGTTATGATATGTTATATATATATATATATATAGAGGTAGTACAACGTTCATAAACAATACTATTGATCATGTCACAGCATCTCACCAGAAAAATTGAAATAAATGTTGGTCATACAAAGTGAGTCAGAGGAGTTGTTGAGTTATTGAGCTGCCCCGATAAATACAAACAGAAAAACAAACTTCTCATTTATTATCCCCTCCCTAGTCCCTACGCAACCAAACACTTGAATTTCAAAATTTGAGCTAAATAAATAAAAACCCAAATGCCAGTACTTATGTAAATGTTGATCGAGAAATTAATTAATTAGTGACATTCTGAATTTTATTTTTTTTAATAGGAGTAGTCTAAAATTTACTTCCGAATTGATTGATTTTAATTTTATTTAAAATAAAAAATTTAAATCTAAAATGGAGTATTTTTATTTTAGGAGGAGTAGAAGATGAGGTAGCGTAGCCATAATTAATTTCAACGCTGGCAAAGATAGAGACTGGGCATTACTGTCATTTTCCCAAGAATTTATGGGTCCAATGTCTTCCAATTCCATTGTCTTTGCTTTTCAATAGTCCATTTTTCACGGATGAACGTTCTGTGCGAGTACGTACACCATTACCCATATCCTCCTCATATATGCAAGGTTGTAATTCTAGTTAGTTAATTTACCAAATCAGGACACTTTGATTATTAAAATTGATTAATTATAATACACAAAACGCAAGTCTATACTTACGTACAGAAATACAGTGTACTACTAAGAACAACTACGTACATCTGAGATCCCATGGTCCCCATCGACCTAAAATTGAGATATATAAAATACTACTACTATATATATATATATATACTTACTCTTGATTTGCGTACCTCTAAACCTTGATATATGCATGCGTTCTTTAAGGGTGAGACACTTGTGTCTACTTTATTATTAAACTTATTTCACTACGTATTAGTAAAACCATACACTGCAAAGGAAATAAAGTATACTCCGTATCCTCTATATATACACATACATACACTGTTAGGCAGATGCCCGAAAGTTGCGCTGCCAATGCCAAGGCAAGGCAAGGCATGGCATCCAAGAGACCACACACAGCGGTTCCACCCTTTCCCCCGCCCCTCTCTCCTCACTCTCTTTATCTGTCATATTCTCTCTCTCTCTCTCTCTCTCTCTCTCTCTCTCTCTCTCTATATATATATATATATATAGTACGTACTACTGAAATTACTGGTGCTGTAAATTAGAGTGACAAACGGAGAGGACCATACTTGCTCCAGATTTCAATGCATGCATATATATCTTGCAGAGCTAGTCAATAGGCATGGAAAGTTGTGCAGAATAGGAGCAACAAGTGGAAAAGTAACAATACATTTAATAAATGTCAAATCCCCACATCTTTAAACACACCCTTGTCCATTCTATATACAGCCATCCTCATTCCTAACACTAGTACTTCATGCAATATTATAGTACTTTTTTTGTTAAAAAAAGAATTAATTTTAATTTATTATTTTATTTCAGAAAATAATGAATCAAATTAAAATAATAAGTCAAATTTTATTTTATTTTTTTAACAAAGAAAGTATTATGTAAAGGTATAAGAAGGAGAGAAAGAAGGGGTGACCGGCCAGTGGCAGTTGAAAAAGGAGAGGGAAAAAGTAAACACTTTTCAAATGTGCGAGCTTTTTCCCACTCAAGTCAATACGGTGTCCTTGTTCCTTTGATGTGGGTAGTAGTATAAATATTTACCGCTTCGTCCCAAAAAATAAAAAAATATATATAATATTTTATTCATTTAATTTATATTATTATTATTATTATTTAATTTATTTAAGTTTAATTGTCATTTTTCTTTATTTAAATTATTTTTATTCATAAGTTTCCAATACTCTCTACAATATTTTTATTAAAAATTACAAATATTTTCTCAAAAATATAAAACTATTATTCCACTCAAATCTCTCTTTCTATTTAATTTCTTTCTATATCCACTTTCTCTATAAAAAAAAATGAAGGTCAATTTGGAAAAAATAAATATTTTTTAATACGTGTATATTTTGTAATTAGGAAAATATAAGTTAAACTTGTTTATTTGGAAAAAAAAGGGCGTGTTCAAATAATTGTCAATATGTAATTGTGTGAATACGAGTGTTTTAACTCTCAATAAATTAATAATAAAAAGTATGAGCCCTTTATCTTTTTTAGCTGTTTTAAATTAACTATATAAGTTTTATTTTATTTTTTTTGAAAATTTAAGAACATAAATTATTTAATTTATTTTTATTTTATAAAATACGATCTGCCACTTTAATTAATACTCTAACATGATGGTCCATTATTTTAATCATTATATGAACATTATAGTTTATCACTTTAAATTATAATATTATAAAAATAATTTAAATAGATCAAACATATTTATTAAAATCTATCTTTGTTTTACAAAAAAAAAAAAAAACTTTTTTTTTTTTTTTATGACTAAGAGAATATTATTTAACAAGAGAAAAAAGCAACGAGACTCACATTGTTAAACACAAACACACACACACACACACAGAGAGAGAGAGAGAGAGAGAGCCCAATTCATGATAGTACTTGAGAAGATGTCTGCTTTACGAATTTTCAACTACTAGCTACCTACCTACCTACTTCTTCTTCATACTTTATTATTGCTATATATGCATGCATGTTCGCTCTCGCGCGCGCCCACGCACACATGAGTCTGAATTTTTATAGTAAAAGTTGAAGAAAGACTTTCATTCAACATATAATTTCACAATAATACTGTATAAATTATTATTATTTGTTATTAATTGTTGAAAGCTATAATCCGTAACATTTTACAAATGTAACTTTTCTTATAAATATTTATGATGTCAAAATTGTCTCTTAATCCTTCAATAATAATCTATTTACAATGTTTAAAGTGGAGTACAAAATATTTGTCTGTTCAAAAAGTTATTATTTATCTTATTTATAAATCAACAGAAATCGTAAAATGTTTAAGATTTTTTATATATTTTTTTTTTCAATAAATAAATTTCTTATATAATGGGATGGATCGATGGATGGAGGGGGTATACGTAAATCATATTCTTCTTTTTATAATTTGAAACCATAAATTCGATTATTACAAAGCTCTGTCACTCGTCAGCAGTAGTTGGTTAGGGTCACATATAGGTGGACAGGCTGTCGACTGAGGCCTTTTTCTTAGAACGCATGCCGAAACTTGGGAGTGTGTACTTGTGGAGTAGTTAAATACTACTCTACCATTAGGTCTGATGTATCCAAAAAATAAAATAAAATTAAATAAAATACGACACTACTACTTAGTGAAAACAAGAAAATTAGCAATCATTGACTTCTGACTGTCTCTAATTAATCGCCTGCATGTTTTTCTTGTTTTTTTTTTTTGGTAATAAGCACCTGCATGTTGGAATTGTTCTTCCTTCACTTTCCTTTTTACTACGATTGGTGACTCTATCAAACAGTGTAGTAGTATTAGCTAGCTGACACCTTTGGGCTTTGACCAACAAAACAAATTTTTTATTTTTTATTTTAAATTTAAAAAAAAAAAAAAAATTTATTTTCCCAAAAAAAAATTAAAAAAAAAAAAAAAAAAAAAAAAAAAAAACATGAAAGTGAGAAGTAAAAGGTTAAAGCCATTAGTAGGAAATAGCAGTAGGCCTACTACTGGCTAAGCTGGTACTTGGTGGGCTATTCAGAGCTGACCCAATTAATGTTGAAAACCCATCATGTGAATATGTGATGTGTACTATGGTTTGACCAATTACGCTTCCCACAATTATGAGCCAAGTCCATCAGTTAGATGTACCATGCAACTCTTTTTTATAAAATAATTTTGAACCAGCAATAAAATAATAGAGAGTTTTTTTTTTTCAACACAATAATTTTTGTTTAGTTCCAAAAAATTATAATTTTGAAAAAAATAAATTAAAAAAATTGAGCATTTATTTTAAGATGAAGAGAATATTATTTAAAAATATAATAATGATGACATGATATTTAATCTATTAAACACTTTGTATATAATAATGTAATGTTGATAATTTTATGCGACTTTATAGTTTATATAATCTCTAATTATAAAGCAGACACACAGGATGAGAATGTAGGGAGTGTTTAGTATTTTCGCATCGAAACCTTTATAATTAACTTTATTTAGCTTGCACTATTATGGTGTGTAATCACCATAATTCTAATAAAAGGAGTGTGTGTGTGTGTGTGTGTGCGTGTGCGTGTGCAAGCTCTAATATTTGGAGGAAAAAAAAAAAAGAAAAAGGAGTTATGTACAGCAAACAAGATTAGTCTTATTATTATGAGGATCAATTACACTACTATATCACTTGACTTAACCAATCTAAATGAGGAGAGTCAAAACTTTGGATAATTATCCACAAACCTTGCCCTTGTTTTATGTGACACTTCACACTAGTCTAGTTTTATGTAAACACACGTGTAAGCATAATTTTATTTTTATACTTAAAATCTAAACAACTATCAAAAACTAAAATAATAGAGAGTATTGGGTTGAGATAAATTGCGATATTAGATGAGAGAAAATACGAATATAAACTTTATTAAATTATTTATTTTTTTGTAAAGCCAAACGCAATTTTAAAATTCCCCAAATGAAGCTTTTTTTAAGGATGCTACGTCTTTATAATATAGATAGAATACTTGTCTTATTTGTTGTTGAAAAGTCCAACGCAAACGTTAACTAGTTAGCTTAAATTTTAATTCAATAAAAATTACAAATGATCTTGAAAATTTTAATTGCAAGCTATATGTGAAGTTGTGAATATATTCTTGTAAATTCTAATCAAGCTTATGAAATTGTACGTCCAAACAAAGCGTATTAACAGTTTTCACTATAAATTTGAGCTTCTTTTTAAGGTTTCTAGTAGCAGCATCCCATCAGATGATTCAAATTGTCATCTTTTAGCTTCTTTCAGGCTTCAGAATATCGTCATTATTATCCATTTTATCCCCGGGAGGTGTCACGTACGGAACGTTAATCATTTCATTACCTTCAAAATTAATAGATCGAGGAACAACTAAGTGGTGGTCCGTTGACGTCATCCATCTACAAATTGATTCATGCATGTATACTAGTATATGACTTCGACCCGACCCTTATCCACACCAATCCGCCTGCCCTTTTCCCGTTCGAAATAAATTCAGCCAGCTCAAACCTGCTTTGCCACGTAACCATAAACAGTCATTGTTGGACGATACTCATATGGCACAATCAAGACCTCACCGGCTGTAAATTGATCTGTAATATACGACTACATATACCTTTCATGGACCACCTAATTATATATATATATATATACCCAAAATTAGTTATTTAGTCAAAATAATTGTAACTGTTTATTTCAGATTCAACGGTGTAGAATTAGTTAACATAATAGGCTACACGCTACAAATTATTTAGATAAGTGCAAAACATTTTTGTACGTACGCATTTAAAAAAAAAAGATACTTATACGACCAAGAATCGAACTCAAGACCATCCGTGTATTAAGTTATTAACTATATCATTTTGTTGGAGATGTGACTATGCGCTATTATTTATGATACATACGTACCATAATTTTTATATAGTGTATATTTAAATAAGAAGAATCTTATCACGAGAAACAAATTTTATACAGTGTAGAATAAATCTCTAACCTTAAAAATAATATTTATTTATTTGAGTACATTAGGTGGTTTAATCATTTTTTTAATTTAAGAGTGTTGTACCATTTTTTACATACTACCAAAATCAAAAAGTTAATTCTTATGTGAAATTAAAAAAGATTGCGAAATGAGGCGTATAAATTATAAGAAATTTAGTAATTATTTTCTTCTATAATTAATATCAACAAATTGACTTTTGAAACTCCAAATTAAACTTTTTCTTTCCTTTTCTTTTATTTTCTTTTTGGCGTGGAATGGAGGAGTATAAATTAATACAACAATGGTGCTTGACGATTCTGAATTTAACTCCATGGTCCATGGAGAGTGACATGGGTACACGTGCATGCATTTAGCCCATTAAATATTTTTTAAGATATACTTCCTGCCGGACCGTCCAGCCCACTACATTTATAATTTATTTTTTTTGGGTTAAGGAACTCAACCATAGTTTAAACATAATATTATTACGGAGTTAGCGACGCTTATTATAGTATTAGAGTCGATAATAATGCAAGTCTAAGCTAAGCTCCTAAGATAAGCTAGCATGACGACATTCCTTCCATCTAGAATCAATTTGATGGACCACCTAAATATTCTTTAACAAACTAATATGCAAATTAGCTTGTGTTAATTTCTTAATTATACGTTATTTTAACGTAACGAGTACATAATAATTATTAAACTCGTTGGATGAAGATGTTCGGTAAAAGAAAGATTTAACATTCAATGTGTTAAATTATTTTTACGATTAGAATTTATTTACTTACATACAACCTAAATAAAAAAAAAAAAAAAAAAGGTCAGTATGAAGGAGTTGTTCTAATATATTAATTTTATTTTAGAATTTATTTAAACTTATACATAAAAGTCACATATAGTAGCCATCAAAGCCTCGCAGGAACAGAGGAGGAAGGAGGAGAAGATCAAGAGGGGCAAGTGTACTTGGACAAACTTGTCCCCACACGACTCTAACAAGTGATTTAAAAGTATAGTAGGTTGTATGGCCACGTGTCCAATGAAATTCCGACAGAGTGTATGAGCCAGCTATTGGTTGCCACCTATTGATGTTGCCAAAAGGAAAAGGACGACTTAAATGGGTTCTTTAGTTTTGACCTGAAACAGGTGTCAATTTCTCACTGGCTTACGTGTGACAATTGATAGATACGTACTTGTCCTGTCCCTCTTATTTCTATATTTTAAATTTAAATTATAATTATCTCTTGCCATATTTTAAATTTTAGAATCCAAGTTGGGCACGTAGCCTTACGTCGAACTACTTTCTGCCGATACGTAATTAGTCAGATAATTAAAATTAAAGTTCTGAAAATTTTAATTATTAAACGATTTTATATTTGAGTATTCCGTGCATAAAATTAGTTATTTTTTTTCTTTATTTATAAGTAAAAGCTTATTTTTCATTTAAATGAGATTATTTTACTTGTAATCTTAGTATAATTAGTGCCACCGCTAACTTAAAGAAAAAAAAAATGCTTTCAAGTTCACCAAAACAAAAAAAAGAAAATCTTTTCCTTCCAGTTGGCAGCTCGGATATTTTCAAACAATGATGAATAAAATGTGAAAATTAAGTAAATTAAAAAAATTAATTTTTTAGGAAAGAGTAAATTTTTTTAACAAAATTATTTTTGTAAGTGTATTTTATAATGATAGAGAGAGAAAAATAGAATTTTGATGTGACATAAAATGAAGATAAAAAAATAATTGTAAACTAAAAGTAATAGATTTAATCAATCTTTTTTCGACAGTGAAAATAATATATGAACTCATTCTTTTGTGGATAAAGAAAGTATAAAATGAAAGTTGAAATGCATGTGAAATTTTATTGAAATTTAAAATAATCTCATTTTAGAGTCTATTTTTTTTTTTATTTTTTTTGTTATGGTCTCTAGTACATCTCACATACTATTTTCATGTAATATTTATGTTTTATTTGTTAAATATTTTTAAAATTAATCACAAAAAATTAAAAATAAAAAATAAAAAATAAATTGACAGCGAGACATGTGGTGTGTCAAGAGATTTGAAATTTAATTACTTGTATTAAAGGTCAATACATGAACCTCCTCATCTCAAAAGTTTGATCTACAAGTTTTAAGTGCACTTGCATATAAGTATATATATTATTGTAACGTATTGTCACTAATTTTATTTTTTTCAGAAGACTTGTCACATTTGTATTTTCATGGGTATTTCTATGATTTGGGATCGAATTAATAACTCAATTTATCACATCTGAGGGCTCTGAGCTGAGCTCCTTCACCACTAATGGTCCAAAGTATTTTACCTCAGAAGACGAAATTTGGTCCTGTAAATCCCAATTGGGCCCACAAGTTTTTGGCTACATGTGCAGCGCACTCAAAACAACCAAGCTTATCTTCTTGGTGATGTTACAAAAGATCAAAAACTGTCTCCAATGAACCTCAAAAACGTCTCTGAAATCTGAGCTGCTAGCCATGCCAGAACAAACAAGAAAAAGGGAACTTCCATTATAACCTCAGCTCAAACACAACAGTATTGTGTATATAAATAAATACTGTATATAACTGGTGACAAGGACAATCTTTGTGGCAAAAAACGTGAATCACGTCCTAGCCAAACCGACACCATTTAAATCTAGATTATGATGATCAACACAATGACGACCATGACAATTAACATTATAATTAATATAGGCACCACCCTTAACAATATATTAGTATATATGCTTAAGTTGCGCTTTCGTATTCCTTTAAAATAATCACCAAAATTAACAAAAGTCGTACAAACCAGCTAAGCTAGCTCGCTTAGAAAACAAGATCACTCAAAGCCATGATCAATTTTTACACGGCTAATTTGAAGAGAGCACGAGTTTATTTTGAGTTGTTTTAAGACTTTCAAAATTTTAAAGGAAAAAGAAACTGAGGACTTCAAACATCTCCGCAATATAAAATTATTTCGTTATTTAGCCTCTTCGTATAAACATAATTTAGAATTTATATTACGTGTTTATCTGACTTTATGAAATTGTGAAAATTGTGTGTATTTAATATTAGAGCTACACATATTATAAACTTCACATTCAGATAATTTAAAATCTCGTGGCTCTCGCTTTTGTATTTTTATTTTTTTTTTTTCGATTTAAATTTTTCGTGTGAATTGCTATATTCTTGTCTATTTATTTTTGATTAATTTTTGTTTTGCACTTTTTTATAACAACATTTAAACCGAGTCAAATTGAACAAGGCTATATAGTTTGAGAACAATAGAGGAATAGTTTGAAAACTTAAACCAGGTTTTTAATATGGACAACCTTCACAAGGCACCAGAAGGAAAGCCTGATACGATATCACCGGGGCCCCACCCAATTGGATATAAAGCACACTACATCCCAACCACACCATATACTCATAATATAGACCTTCTTCCCATTCCGTTGTCCCAAATCACCACAAAATGTATGAGGAAGGAGAATATTCTTCCTCAGCCGCGGCAATGGCGGAGGCAGAGTGTTACACTAGCAGTTTCGAGACGTTATCGACCAAGAAGAAGAACAGCAAAAATAAGAGGAGGTTTAGTGATGAGCAGATCAAATCCTTAGAAACCATGTTCGAGTCCGATACGAAGCTCGAGCCACGGAAAAAGTTGCAGGTGGCTAGAGAACTTGGACTACAACCGAGGCAGGTAGCTATATGGTTCCAGAACAAGAGAGCTCGGTGGAAGTCAAAGCAGCTCGAGAGAGACTACAACATACTACGTTCCAATTATAATACCCTGGCTTCCCAATTCGATGCCCTGAAAAAAGAGAAGCAATCTTTAGTTATACAGGTAATTAATTAATTAATCAAAATTATTTCGTGAAAATAACAGCATTTAATTTAATACAATCTTGATCAGAAGCTTACTATTTTTGTATTTTGTTTTTGAAATTTCACAGTTGCAGAGGCTAAAGGGAGTGATGGAGAAGTCCGGGGAGGAGGAAAGACAAGAAGACGTAGCCAGAAACAGCAGTGATGGAAAATTAGAGAAAGACGGTGAATTTGGAATAAGGGCCGGACGGGGCGTTGGTGGGCTTTCGGATGATGATAGCAGCTGCATAAAGGCAGAGTATTTTGGGCTGGAGGAGGAGCCTGATCTTATGAACATGGTGGAAATGGAAGCCGGAGATGGTTCTTTGACATCAACCGAAGATTGGGGCAATCTTGAAGCCGATGGGCTGTTGGACCAATCTACTAGTAGTTATCAATGGTGGGACTTCTGGTCTTGAATTATGGATAGAATCACTCAAAAGAAGACAGAGTGGGGGAATATGTATCCAAATAATCTTTCCATGTGTAGGTAGGATTTGCAGGGCCATGGCCAAAACATCATATATACATGCCAAGAGGTGTAGGTTGAGGATATAAACAACCAGGCATAAGAGACACTTCCCCTGTTTTGCGCTGCAAAATCAGCCGTGGTTGAGCTCGCCAGAAACTCTGCATACACGGAGAGAGAGAGAGAGAGAGAGAGAGAGGTTACGTGCAAGTAATGAATGTACTTCAGCACCCAACTGGACATACCCAATTTGTGGTGTATGATAATAGTAGTAGGCATCGTAATCTAGAGAAATAACTCTTTATTTCCAGTGTCCTAATTTGATTAGAATCTTCTATGTAGGTGCACGGTTGAATTGAAGCATAGATGTTTAGAGCTAAATAGAAAAGATGTTTAGAGCTAAATAGAAAATACAAACTAAAGGCTGTTTTGGAATTTCCAAGCCCAAGCAGAGCGTCTTAAAATATGCTTACTACTTCCTAAACTTACGCCTCAAATTAGGCAAACCCAGAAACGTAAACTCAAACGAAATTTCATGAAATATTACCAAGGTCTTATTTGAATTTGGGTACAACTTTAGTTGCCATTACTACTAGTAGTCTACTACTACTTCCACCACCACCACCACCAACGAGACAGTTGAAACTCAAATAAATTTCATCGTAGCAATCTTTGTTTCAATCCAAATAAATTTGTTAATATTCTTATCAAGACCATTCTCAAGCTGACAAGTAACATGACTTGTAACTCCAATTACACAATTTCCCAAATATTGAAATGTGCAACTTTTTTCTAAGCAAATCAAGATCTCATAGGGGTACAGGGTACTCTTATCAAATCCACAAGAACTAAATTGGCCCAAAACTTGTGCTGCTATCTACTATTACATGTGATATAACGCAGCTAGTACCACTCATGGGTTAGGGTTAGGGTTAGCGTCATAGTTCAGCATCCCCAGCTCGACTACCAAGTACGGATATATCAAACTTTTAGAGGGTCCAGGCAGTAAATTTTTGAATGTATCATAAAAAATTCTTCAAAATCAGGAAATATAAAGAAAATGAAGAGAAAGAACTAGCTACAATACCTCAATAATTCAAAAACATTGAACAGAAATCCAAAAGTAAGCACATAAAACAAAGGACCAACATAATCACTCAAATTCTGACAATTTTGGTATTTCAGATAAAGTATAAATAGTTGTCTAAGCGTTATATAAGCAACAGAAATAGATGATCCTCAATCCTCCACAGCTGCAACTAGCTGATCAAAGCTCAAATTATCGTCTACTTGATCTTCTTCTTTGGCCTCAACTGCAATTAAATGGCAGCAAAAGATGAGTGCTAGTATTCATCAACAAAAGACTAGAAGCAACCAACGTCTGTAAAAGCAAATCCAAAGGTAAAAATGTTATCTAAATCTAAGAACCTGGTTGCTATGGCCACACTTTTTCTTCCTACAGTTGACAGCACGAGGATGCAGTCGAGCATAACATCTGAAACAAGCAAAGAAAACATATCATTAGTTGCTAATGCAACAACTCACTTGTACCTCAACTTATGGACCATCGAATATAGGACTATAGACATACAACAATGTTACTTGTTCAGTTCATCAACCAACTCTATTTTATTGGCTTGTGTAAGAGTTTGTTTTTCGGGGGATGAAAAAAGAGGCTGGAGCAATTCTTACAACAAATTGGTATTGGAGCTTTCCTTTCGCTTCCCCCCAAATCAAAACTCACAGACAAGAATCAAGGGACGTGTGAGATTACAAACTTGACTATTTTGAGCAGAGACCAGGAATAGACAAAAGATTAGCATCAGAATAGATACTTTTTAACAGTCTTCAATGTGTTTCATAAAAACATTTAGTAGAATGTTAACAAAATTGTGGTTGTTATCGGCTGGAATATGGAAGCCAGTGAACAAATGAAATAATCCAAAAAGAAACTATAACGCCACTAGAAATAGGATAGAATAAAAATAAAAATAATATTATCAAAGATTATATTCTCTATTACAGAAGTAGTTAAAATAAAGGCTTTATTTTACAAATAAATAAAAAGAAATTTTTATTTCACAGCCAAAACTATAGTTAGGGCACATAACTTATTACCATATCTTTGGATATCAGCATCCATGTGAAACAATCTTCAATAGTTAATGAATTAAATAATTACACTTTGAAAGCAATCATGTTCTTCAGGTACATGGTAGGAATTAGCACAAACTGTGATTATTTGTAAATGGACAACTGGAATTGAATAAAGGCAATTAACTTAACCAAAAGATATTGTAAGCTCAAAATGTTTATAATTTAAACAAGATAAAAGTTCAAATAACAGCCAAAATAGGCAAAAACAACTATTGGGAGCAAATGAGCAACAATGTAAAATACACTTGCAGAACTATCGTCAAATGTCTTAGGCACAAGTTATAAACAGCTGTACAAAAATATACATGCACATGATTCCTAAAGTCTTTCCCTGGACAAGGAATAACAATTAAAAAGTAAAATCTCACACATTGATCCTACGGGTAAAGATAAATATTAAGCTGACGTGGGATCAGGAAGTAATCACAATGCATCAAGTCTGGCCCATGAATGTATCAAAAGCTAGACTTATGAAACTGAGTGGTTAGGTTAAGTGTCGAAAAGCCTTCCATGAAATTAGCTATACTGGCATTGTCCATGATTGAGCTCTAAAGTACGAACTCTCTGATTCAACTTATGGTTAACACTACAAGAAGTTAAGGCGAAAATCAAAATGTGACTGAACAATAGTATATCAAAATGCTGCCTAGTTATGAAAGTCAAAGGACCATACCTATGAAATCAAGATTTTATGGGTGCTGAGAACATAACATATAAAATACTAAAACCCTTAAGCAAATTGCATCTTATAGCCCAATCATAATCCATAAGTTTGAACATAAATTAATGCAATAAGTGATAATAATACATTTCATATTGAAATAACTCTAGCAATACAAGCATTTATGAAACAATAAAATAGTAGAGTAATAGCTTACTTGCGGCAGATCATCTTGTCCTGGTTATACTTTCTAGCCAAAGCCATCAATGAAGGCTCGATAATCCCACCTCTAAGCCTCAGAACCAAATGCAATGTTGATTCTACACAAATTAAATAAACTATAACTTATTAATACATTCTCTCTATATCTCTCTCCTTCCCTCTCTATATGAACATAAATATTTACAAACAAACATATATGTACTCACGATGAATATAATAAACCAAAATATGAAAACACGATACCTTTCTGGATGTTATAATCAGCCAAGGTACGGCCATCTTCAAGCTGTTTTCCGGCGAAGATCAATCGCTGCTGGTCCGGTGGAATACCTTAATAAACAATTACCGGTAACTATTAAAATCAAACTTACAAGTCTTAGCAAACGGGAAATGAGAGCTTAGTAACTCAGTACCTTCCTTATCTTGAATCTTAGCCTTAACATTATCAATCGTATCGCTCGATTCGACCTCGAGCGTGATCGTCTTCCCGGTCAGAGTCTTCACAAAGATCTGCATCTTGTTCTTTCGCTCGCTTGCTGGACGCAAGCTCTTATACAGCGATTTATATACTCGAGAACAGGAATTAGGGTTTTGCGTTTGTGCTTGTGAAATGGGTTATTTTTTGGGTACAATTGTGAAGTGGGTTCCTGATCGGGCTAAATCGTTTATTTCAATTTGTGGCCCATTGTGCCTATAACTGGGCCTAAATTTGTACCCTGGAATTACTAATGTATATATTTTTTTAATAGAGCAAATATGATAGTTTAGTGGTAAAATCTCTCCCAAGAAAAAAAATGTTGCACTTCGATGTTTTAAAAGTAATCAATTTTTTAATTATAGTAATTTTTAATGAAGTCATGGTAGAAACATTATATTATATCTTATAACACTAACATTTTTAATAAAACAACATTGTTTTGTTTATTTCTTTATTCACAAAATGACGTTGTTTTGATATATGATTTAGATATACTATAACATCTTCCTTCCGTCTAAATTATATTGTCTTAATTGGAAAATATACCTATATTAAGATTTTTTTTGTTCGTCTAACATACTCTTTTCATTATCATATTATTTAAAATAATTTTTTAATGGATAGAGCGAGAAAATTTGGTGGAGTTAATGACTATTCTATTTTCAAAAAAGTATTTATTCTTTTTAACAAATATATTATGGGTATCATCGAAAAAACAAGACCAAAAAGAGTTCAAAAAATGAAATGGGACAAGTAAACTTACACAGACTGAAAAAATAAATTATAAGAATATAACTTGGACGAATAGAGTATTACGCAATATTTATTACATTATATCTACTTTTTGTCAATTTTAAATGATTGAGATGAAATAACTTCATATTCTTGTTTGCAACAAAAATCATATATATGTGTGTGTGCGCGTGCGTGCGTGCGCAAAATAATAATATCATAACTCTTGCATAAATTAATATACATTAAAACGCAAATTACATTATGTACGACTTAACAAGGTATATTTTTACACCAAATTTTTGACCAAATCAATCAATTATATTTATAAATGAGAAAAAAAAAAAAAAAAATCAGTGCGAATAAGGTATTCCAGTTCAACTCAATGCACCCAAATCCAAGATTATTCCCAAACCGAAATCAATGTGAATAACCCGGGTCAACTTAATGCCCTTGTAGATTGCTACTTACAACCCCACGACGAACCCTACCACTGTAGCCCCAATACAAGTGCTCCCTAAATCAACTGATACATTCCCCCCCTCATTAATTCGTAAGTGGCAAGAACTTTATCATAATTAACCAACCCAAGGATGCCAGGGTAGCTTTGCCATAGTGCAAAGATTTCACAGGCCGCTCGTTAGTGGAACCTTGGCACTCGACACTTGGGGGAGGGGGGCGATCTTTAAAATATCTTAAATTTATAGGCTGGGGTGGATTAATTAGCTGGCCGGGTGGATATGAAATGGTTGAGGACGACACTGTGGTTGATTCCCCGGTAGAAAAACCTGTTCCAATCGAACAATTTTGAGGCCGTTGTTGACTTGGCCGTTGTAAAAGACTCTTGACTCTTTGACTTATAGCTAGGCATGCCTTGAGGACGAGATCCTGGTTGATTTGCCTCCCGCATTAGAAAAATCAAGATAATTATGCCAATTTTCAACTTCTCTCCATTGAGAGAATAAGAATGAAAGTAGGTCCCCCTTATACCATTTTCGAAACCAATGATCCTTAAATCGATATATTTAGGTTTACTGTACATTTCGTCTCTAATTGCAACAAGCTCCCTCCTCCCACTAATTCTTCACCTTATAGGTTCAGGGAATTTGAATTCTCCATTATTTCAAATAATGATTGGCTAACAATATTTCTCTCAAGTTTTATGCCATAAAACTTGAAGTTTTACACAGTAAATCAGAGAGTATATAATAAGTTAATAACCTTCCAATGTCACAACTTGAAATTTCTGTACAAAATGAGAGAATACAAAAGATATCTCAATTTGGATGTACTTCACCACAAGATAAACCCCAAATTATAATGAAGAAACTATGATGGAACCCAAACTCAAAGCTTAAATCTCTCTTCACTTTTATCTCTTTCGGCAATCCTCTAGTTCCACCACTGAAATAGGCTGCCGAGCTCTCCTTTTCTCCCTAGTTTGTCCTGTCCCAAAAAGAGAGTCCCTTTTATCTCTCTCAAAGAACCGACAGCCCTCATCTATTTTTCTTCACCTGTGGCGGCTGCACGTACACACTCCCAATTAGGTTTTCCAACTCCTAATATGAGCACAGCCCCACTAGCTGCACCCCAAAGCTCAATAACGTGGCTAGACGAATGGCCACACTTTCATTCTTGGACAAGCTAGTAAGGACCATGATCCCATGTGACTAGCGTATGAAATTTATGCTACTAGTTGTTTTCTAATTGGTGTGAAATTTTGTGTGTTGGGATTTCATGTAGAAAGCAGAAGAAATCTATGGATCTGATTAGAATTTCGTGTGTTTAAATTATGTAAGATACGTTATTATGTTCTTGAGCCGTTGTAGCTCTATTTACTGCTTTTTTGTTGGTTGAGTTGGGCCTCCTTTTTTCGTTTTTTCAGTTATATGGAGCTTGTGGCACGAGCTTCATGTGAGTCAAACTCTCTTTTGTACTCATTTTCTTCCGACCTTTTATTTTTTTTCTATCTCAACCATTCATTATAATCTCAACAATTTATCAAGCGATGGTTTAAATCAAATATATAAAAAAAAAATGAAAGATTGAGATGAAAAATATAAAAAGAATAAATATAGAGGAGAGCTTGACTCCTTCATGGCTACAAATAAGTACAGAATTATGCAATAATCATTCTTAATTTGGACATCACAAATCTCGAATGTGGCTCCTGAAGTCACATTTGAAAATATTTTGGAACTTTAGAGCGATCTATTTGCTGAACGAACTACGTGGATTGAAATCTTTTTTCCGGTTCTGCTATTCATCCTTTTTAATCTTGAACACAACCTTCTGATATATATAGAATCACAAAACAACAATGGGATATCATGAATTTGGAATTCTTACACAGTTAACTAACACCAAAGTCACTAATATAAGAAGCTTCAGATGGGTACTCATAGAAAACAACATAACGCACATGGAACTGAGTTCCATAAAAAGATATAAGAAGCCTGTATTTGAATCTTCCATGCCTAATTCTTTTTGGTAAAGTGATATAGACCAAAAGCTAATGCAATGATCAATATGGGTACCAAGAATTGGAAGATCTGCAATGATTTTGGAGTAGCATTTTGTTTTGGCTCTGATCCATCAGCTGAAGTTTGATTGTACTTGTTTTTTCCTGGAAGAGTGGAGATATCAAAGTCACCAATGTAGTAACTTTTTAACATGCCTGTAGCCTCCTCACTGTGGTTCACATCATCAAAATCATCTGTTGCATCTTTTCCTGCAAAATTGCCCATCTAACATAGTTAGATATATATTGACATAATAAAATAATGAAGTCGCCACTATGAAATTATCTATTATATCATACTGAATTTCGTACAGAGAGATTCAAAGATCTTACCAGTTGATGTTAGCAAAACTTCATCACCGCCTGGATGATCGTCAAGAAATGGGGTCACATCGTACACCTAATGAAGAATTTTCATAAAAGTTCAAATATCAATCAGCCACTTAATAGAGAAATTGCAGTCACCAAACAGAGGGTTTTTACAAGCTGTTGATACTTTTACGACAAAGTAGCTAATATGCTCGAGGGACCTCTACACTCATTGCCATAGGATTTGACGGTTTTATGTTGGGTTTTCTAACTTTAACATATCTTTAGATAAGCTTTGATCCAAGGAAAAGACTGCAAGGATATTCATCTACAAAACTTCAGTAGCGGTACACTTTTCTGAAACCACTTTTACTCGTTTCTTAAAAAATCATTGCTAGAAAGTATTCTTTACGAAAAACAGTTACATTTCTGATTTCTACTATAATACTCTGTATATCATGTTTCTGAGTTCTAAATGATCTTATATAACAGCACAAACAATTGCTGGATGCACATGTAGTGTGAAATAATAATCCCTTTGTCCATAATCTAGAGTCCATCTTTCATTTTCGGACTGTCCCACAATGAGTACCCAATCTTACAAAATCAATTTCATGATAGTTGATTACTACAAGTTACAACCTTGGGCATTGACTATGTAAACATCAAATCTTTAATTTTGGCTTTGAACAATGTACACTCATTTTGGACAGAAAGAGGTTTGAAACAACCTCAGCATAAGATAATTTTACAAAACCAATCATTTTTAGGGACATCTACTCCTAATATCGTATCCCCATTTAAAAGTCAAAACATTTCAGAAAATTTAACTTTGATATAAACTGAAGTCTATGTCCAAGACCAAAACCTATGTTAAAATTATAAGATCTGATATCGTGATTCTTGCAGTAAGTAAAGCTAGAATCTTGATTTGGGATAAAGGGATTACAGGCTTTTGTTAACTCTCAAGTCAAACCTCCTAAAAGAAAAGGGTCGAAAAGAATATTCTCATTGCAGACTTTTTGGGATCTAGTTCTACTTTATCACAAACATTAGACCCTTTCACGAAATAGCAGTAATTAGAAAATTAACCCAGATTCTAATGAAGCTTCCACAAGGGACCCTAGAGAGGAAAAGAACTTTCTATAATTAGCATCATAATAATAAGTAAGAAAGAAAGCAGACCTTGCCGGAGATAATAAGCCAACAATCGAATTTCTTGTTGTGCTTGGCAACCTCCTCAAAGGTAAGAAGTTGAGCATCTTCTGAACCCATTTCTCCCCCCACCTAAAAAAAGCTCTTGCCTTCCACAATCAAATTTAAAAGTTTGATTGCACCTAGTGCCTAAACAGTGGTACAGAAGAAAAATGATAGAAATATGTACTACCTTGAAGGAAGGAAGGAAGGAAGGAAGGAGGTCTCCCTGTGTGTGAGTAGCCAAGGGCGGTGGAGGTTGAGCTTCTTGGATCAAGATATTGCTGCTGCAGAGTCTGTGCAGCTCAACTTCCGGACAAATACTTTACGACAATAACTCAACACGTGGTCAAATGTGTACAACCACGTGCACCAACTCCCTGGTAGGCTGTCCCCGTTACCATTACTCTTTACTCATTCCGTTTATATTGGTAGAATTAGTCAAATTTCGAATAATTTTAAAAAAAAAATTATTTAACAGAGATTTTTTTTATTTTAAAAAAATATTACAGCACATAGATTTTTTAATACTAGTTCTACTTTCTTCTTCTTTCCTTTTTAAATTAATCTGGGAGCCAGCGGCCCACCCAATTGGACTCCCTTTTGGTTCTAAACTTCCAATGTTGGAGCCCAGTAAGATCAACGCGCTCGGCTGCTCAATGTACATGTTGGAAATTTATTTATTTTTAAATTAGAAAATATGGTGACTACTTGAAACTGTAAATGAATATTTAAGTCTTTCTGTCATTGTGTCTTTTACAGAAGACTAGGAAAATACAATGCGTTTTGCGGGTGATACTTATAATAATTTTTTTGATTAAAATTTTTAAAAATATTTTTTAATAAGAAAATATATAAATAAATATTCTAATAATTTATTATTTATATTTTATATAATATTGTTAAGTTACATAAAGTTCTAAATACCTATGTTTAAATTTTACTTTTAGTTCTGTAAAAGTGAAAAGAAAAAAAAAGTGAAAAAAAGACTCATTTTGTAAAATAAAAGAATTTGAGAAGCAAAAGAGTAAAAAGAAAAAGGAAATAGTTAGGGAAAAAAATAGAAAAAAGACCTTTAAATTTCTTCTGTTATTTATTATAAATATTATTAATTAGATTTAAATAAATATATATTCATGATCCAAAATTGATAAATAGTATAAACCATATCCAGTTATATCATATCTCAATAAAATAATAATAAATAACTGATTTTATCTAAATTAATACTCTAATAGGAACAAATTGTTAATACTATGAGGCGTATAGTGAAGTATTTCTTATAAAACGCCAAAAAAACACACACAAAAAATTTTAAAAATATCTTTAGTTTTGAAACGAATTAAGCATACGGAATGCGAAAGAAAATAAATTATTACTCTTAGGTGTATAGTATAGTCTACTAAAAAAAGGTGTAGAATATGACAATACTTTCTATGTTTTAAAATTGAAAATACATGTGTTTTAAGTAAATAAATTTATACAAGTATAAATTTATTTAAGTAATACACAAATGACCATTAGATTAAAATGAAACAGATGATGAAACAGAAAATGGAACATAAGAGCTAAATTTGTGACGCCCCCAAATTTCCACATTCGAATCCTCGTGGAAATCTGGTCGTCAGATATCATCTCAAAACGTTAAGTAGCCAATATTAGGCAACTCACCCTGTTATACCCTACAAGGATCGATCGTACAACGAATTACACAGCGGAAACATAAATTTAATTAATAATAATAAGTCTTACAATAACAGGGTACTTAAATGTGAACAGAAGTCGCACAATGTTCAAATTACAAAATCTCAAGTTAGAACAAATCCGGGGAAACAGCTTAATAGTATTCTACCTTGCTCTTGCCCTTCGAGGTTTCGCCTCGCTCGATCAGTTCTGGAAGGTTTGTAAAACACAGCAAGAATGAGTGAATGATGATCAACAAGAAATTATTCTATTTTTGAATAAAAATGTCCTTCTAGTCAAACGGATAAAACGACATATTTTTGAATAATAAAATTTTAATAACTGAATTCATGAATTAATATGAATTCCATCAACGCATGCATGATATACGATTAAATGTCACATCATGCCA
>JAUMHB010031683.1:10803-42440 GCA_032359685.1 Pittosporum tobira | reverse complement strand
TTATGAATGCGATTTAACTCGTCTATATATATGTTAATTCAATCTAAATCACCAAAATTATCAATATCAAGAGACGTATTAACTAAATATGACTCTTTATTATCTATTGGAGACATTGTTGCAAAGTTGGCTTCTATATTTCTCTCTTCTTGTTCTCTTTGATAGAGGTCAACCAAGTGTTTTGGAGTACGACAAGTGCGAGACCAATGCCTCGTACAACCACATCTATGATAAACATTGGCAGCAACCTAGTTAGGTGCTTTTGGATCTTCTTTCCTTTGTGGACCACGTCTAAGGCCATATGGACCTCTATCTTGGCTTTTATTGGGCTGGTTTTTCAAGTTACACCTTTTGCCCTTCCAATACCTGTGGATCTTATTTTTATGACGTGCAACAAGTGCTTCAGACAGAGGTACAAATCCAGCAGGACGAGAATTATGGTTTTGCATCAACAACTAGTTATGTTTTTTTGCGACAAGTAGTGCAGAGATTAACTCTGAATGTTTAGAGTAATTCTTTACTGGAGTACAAGGTTATTGGCATGGAAGGTGGATAATATTTTCTCAAGCATTTCAATCTATGTGATCTGCTGGCCACAGAATCTTAGTTGTGACATAATCTGGTGAATAACATAATTTTATTCTACTATGGACTTAAAATCCTGAAAACGTAAATTGATCTACTCAAACTTAGCATGAGGAAGAACCACATCTTGTTGAAGATCATAGCAATCCTTCAGAGATTTCCATAGAATAATAGGGTTCTCCTTAGTCAGATATTCAACCTTTAAATCTCCATCTAAGTGGTGACAGATGAAGACAAGAGCCTTAGCCTTCTAGGCTGGAAAACAATCAGATTCAGAGAAAATGGATTAACTGAAATCTAGTTATTTTAAGCGTATCTTAACATCGAAAGCCCTTGTTAGATAATTACTTCCGGTAATATCTAACGTTGCAAACTCCCTCATAGTAATGTTTGACATGCTTAAAGAGAATTAAAGAAATATATAATAACGAGAAAAATAAAAGATATGACCTTGAGCGATATCCAAGATTCTAACCGGTTCGTACCGATAACGTGTTATAAATAATTATATAAACAATAATCAATGGAATCAATTCAAGTAAATATGATATGAGATAAATATAAGGAGAATAGAGGGATAAATCTAAAGAGAATAATCTAACAATTCTTTTTTCACCTTTCACCAATAAGACACTACCTCCTTTATATAGATGGAAGTGGATGAAAGTTATAATGAACATCATCTATTAATTATATACATGAATGGTAAGTATTCAAAGTAACTATACATTCATCTCCCATGTAAAATTCTTCATCTTACTAGCTTTATTAATCCCCCCATATTAAGTAATGTCCACATTTAATTAATTTACAACAAAAAGACAATTTTTTAAATTTTATTTTTTATTTTCCATTGAACGAAATAGAGATTCATTTATTATACCATAAGTAATTCCTCGTCACTATTATAACATTTACTAAAGAATATGGTTATAAATTAAGCAATTTTATGATTTAAAAATTAAAGTTTTTTAAAAATTATCTATTTCTATATATTAAATGATAAATTTCGTCTTCATTGCACAATTTTCGTCCTGCTTTCAAAGCAAGCAAATAAATAAAGAACTAGGCACAAGTCATATGACATACGTGTATTCTTATTTATTTGGGCTGAAGTAGTCCAATTTTATATATCAAACTAGAAAGAGCAGGCTTATTACATTTTAAAGCCGGTGTTTGATATTTAGACAACAAAATAAAAAGTCCGTGCTTGACATGAATGTATAGGTTGATATTATTATTATTATTATTATTTTATTTTATTTTAAAATTTGGAGTGATTCAAGTTTATTTATCAAAACTCAGATTTTGTCAATGTAGCAAGTACTCAAGAAGAGAAATATATTTCAATTTTTATTTTGAATAAAGTCTCTGAAAAATTACTATTTTTTGTCTGTTAGTTACTTAACTTTTCAAGGTTTTGACCAAATTCAAATAGGATCAAGTAGGAAGAAAATATTCCGAAAATTCTCCAGAACATGTGTCAATTGAATATCCTGAAAATATTACAAATATGAAAAACGAAGAAAAATAATGTAAAGTTTGTTCTGTCGTCATTCTTTTGTATCTTATACTGTTACAAAATTACAAAAAAAATTAATCCACTCAACTTCCGTTATAAAACTACTATATATACCTGACTCGCAAAATTAAAAAAAAACACTTTGTGAACCCAATGGAATAAGATGTTTCAAAATTTTAATTTAATCCACAGAAAAAAGAGAAATATGTCATCTCAATTCTTAATTTAAATTTATATAATCAAAATTGAGATTACAAAATTAAAAGTCCGTACTTGACACGGATTATTGGTCTAATTATGTCTAATTCTATAAAAAAAAGTTCACTCGTACTGTAATCTTTTACTCCTAAAAATGCAGGGGAATATTCCCATACCAAGAATAAACAGGATGAAGTGTTCACATTTGACAAACAATATGCACCACCTCCTACACCAATTCCCAGCCAAACCGCCTTTTTGGTTACAAAAGACGGAACATGGCTTGAAACTAGTGCCTGGTTTTGGGACAGACAAAGCCAATACGGTATCATCGGAATGCACTTGATTACCTACATGGAACTTTCATACTGGAAAATTGGGAAAGCAATAAACTTTTTCCACCAACTCTACTCTTTCCTCCTTCCACAACAAACCACAACACCACAAACCCCCCCCCCCCGGGGTCTTTGAATATGAGAAGAACTTAAATACAACTAAAATTAGTGTTCTAAATGATGAGATAAATATCTGCTTAGGTTAGATTAATTTTTGTTTATGTATTTAAACATTATCTGTGTCGTTTAAGTCTGCCTAATGCCCTTTAAAAATGATGAGAGTAACTGCAAAGAGACTTGAAAAACTCTAGTTTCATTCATGAAGTGATTCAATCAAAGTTTGCAAAAGAATTTACACAAACACTATTTATCCCATTAGTTGTAAACACAAAACAAGACCATGGAGAAGGCTCTTGTTAGTTCAACTTCTCCATCAAACACAAAGGAAGGTTAAAATTCCAGATCTTCCTTAACTTGAGTAGATCGCAGCATTTTAACACCACTAAAGCTAGTTCTCGACGCCATCATTTCATTCAGTGATACCCTCTTCTTTGGCCCTGACTCTGGTCTTTGCTTGGGAGCACTATGGGACCTTACTTTTGCCCTAAACGAATGTGTGTTTGCCATATAACTTGGATAATTTGAGTATGGCCGGAAGAAGCTGTCTCCACACATGCTCTTGGCTGGTGTTGCAGGGGCGTGGGACCGGCCAGAATGTGAAAACCGAGGAGTGCTTTGAGCAGTAGAAAACCTACATTCATCACCCATGAAGCCCCATTCATAATCTGGAAGATATCGATGATCAGGGATGGAAAGTCTAGCAGGATTTGGACAAGGAAAAGGCAAAGAGCTAGTTTGGTAATACGGGTCTTCCCCTGAATCCGATGGAGAGATGGTCATTCTCCTCGATCTTGATTTGGGCTTGAACGTGTCAATTTCAACTATTTTTGGACTCTCATCAAATGCGTTGAATGGAGTTTCATAAGAAGCAGATAACCTCTTACTATGATAATACTCACTCCGCGTCCCCTCAATTTTTTCCTGAAAAAGCATCATAAATTTAATGAGAATTATACTTGACTACTTGAACCTAAATAACTTAGATATGGTCTACAAGTTCAGTAATGATTCTCACACTGGACTTTCTATGTCGGATTTCTGGTTGAAAAGAATGCTCTTTGTTGAAAGAACGGCAAGCCCTCTGAGATCGAGCAGAGGCCTGAGCTCTTACGAGAGCTTGCATACCATGGAGAGTGGCAGTAGCCCGCTTCCTAACAAGGTAACCTCGTACAAGTGCTTGTAATTTTACCAGTCCTTTGAGTGCCCGAAGAGCTTTCCTTGACTGTTAGATAGCCAAAAATAGATCCATTACGCACACAGAATATGAAGAAATTCACACAAACATTCAAGAAAGTTGGAAAAGATATTCCAATCTTTTAAGAAGAATCCATGACCAAATTTGAAATCAAAGTAGCAACAAAATAAGGACTATCAATTACCAATTATTCAATTGACCAAATGACCCCCCAAAGAAATTGCATATGGTAGACAAAGAGAGAACATCCTCTATAAAATATGAAGAACTACTCGTAACCAAATTCAAATAGACAAAGTTTCAAAATTTTAAAAAATATACATATAGAATCAGAACAGGTAGAATGAAAGGACACAATCATTAACCACAAGGCCCATAACAAATAAAACACGGAACAAACTAGATATGTGCATCTATAATTACTGCCCTAACAAATGCTGGCATTGACATAATCAATAAATCTTTCACAATAAACAAATCAGAATTAGAAACTTGGGAAATCAACATACCATCTAAAGCATCAAGATGTAGAGTTGAGTAAAATAGAAATGCTGTTTAACTTAAAACACATTGAATCTATAACAAAAATGAAACTCACTTACCAAATAGCCTCTGAAAACAGCTTGAATCTTAACAGCAGCCCATTTCTCCCTGCCACCACCAAACATGGATCCTCTGCCTTGGCTAGTAAGTCTAACAACTGCCACCGCCGCCTGAGCTGCAGCAACTGCAGCATCAGCTGCCGCCGCTGTGGCGGCAGCCACAGCAATTGCATGCTTGTTTTGCTCTTTCTCTGTCTCAGAAATGTAGGATCTCAACCAAACATTATCAGTGGCCGGACTATTCACCGGGTTCTGACTCACAGCCGCAGAATCTTTCCCAATCTTGGCAAAGCTCCATCTTTTCTTCTCTTTCCGGTCACTCAAGTTGGAATCATCCACATCTTTCTTCATCCTCAACAAGCTCCTCAACAACCTTGTAGCTTTTCCCATCTTCAGAACTGGAACTCTTGAAAAGAGAAACAGGAAGATATGAGTAGGTAAAATGTATATGTCCTGGAACAAAAGGAAAGATTTTTGCAAGTGGTGAAAACTAAATAGCCCGAGTATAATTATACTGAAATAGACAGTTAGAATCTTTACATGTTGCGAGCAGAGTTGTGATGAGATCAAGTACGGGATGTGGAGGAAAAGGTTAACAAAAGGCATCAAAACTTTAAATAATACTTCACAGAGATAAAAGTTTTACGTTTTTATTTCTCCATTTTCTCATTTTATTTTTATTCTGACACTACCTCGTGAAGAAATGAGTTACAAGACAAAAAATATGTCACAGAAAGAAACAGATTTGAACATTAATCTAATCTAATTGTTAAGAGATTGAAACTTACCAAACTAAGAAACAAGAATTTACAGACAAAATTCATTTAATAAAGTTTGAAAACGAGACGTCGTAATAAGAGAGACTCAAGACTCTGCCACAACTTCAAATTTAAAAACAGGTTTCCTCCAATGAGAAACTCTGAAAATCTACAGAAAGGGATAATCATTTATCCCCGTGCCGTGCTTTTTCTTTCACTAGAACATGCAGCAAACTACTACATCTATATAGTCAAATAAACAAGCAGAGAATTACAGCAAACTCCTAAGAAGTAAAAAGTTACTGAAAAGTGGTAATCATCATGCAGAGAGAAGGATAGAGTACTGTAGTCTACAACCCACCTTCTCATCAAATTCAAAAAAGTAATCGATTTCTTCTTCCTCCAATAAGAACTTGCACAACCTTCTCTGCCTCTCTCTATTTTTTTATTAAAAAATATATATATACTAAAAATGGAAGATGCCACCAACGAGTTTTCAGCGGCTGACGCTATCTCGTGAATCTAATGTTGAGATTTAGTTTTTTTTTTTTTTTAAATGTTTCTCTCTCTAAACTGCAAAAAAAAAAATAAAAAAAAATTGCTACTCTGCGCCTATTCACAACTTCGCCCCTTCAACTGCCATCGCTTGCAATTTCTATACTTAATTTGTTTCATGAAATTGATTATAATTTATTTTAAAAAATTAATTATTTTTATTAATTTTAAAAAATATAAAAAATATAATTTATTTATTTAAAAAAATAATTAATAATTATATATATTTTTTAATTTATAATTAAACTTATTTTAAAATAAACTGTACTAAAGAGTCCTTTCCCGAACTTGTAAAATTGATAATGACACACAAAAAAAAAAAAGGACGAAATGGGTCTCCAAGAAAGCCAATGATTGCTCACTGCAACACTTTCTGTGAGCCCTTCATTAAAGCACTTACCAAAAGAGAGCGCATAATCAGTTGAAAGGCTGCCTGGAGAAAGATCTTCTGATTTGGTTTATCCGTAGACCATCTCACTGGATAAACTCTTTCAAAATCTTGTGAGATTTGTACAGATACCTCTGTCATTTATTTGCCATAAAATCTCTCAGAATTTTTATTTATTTTTTATTTTTTTGGTGCAATCTGAGAGATTTTCTGATAGTAAAATCTCTGAGAAAATTAGTAAAACAAGTTTAATTGAGAGGAAGAGTGTGGACGTAGATCTGGATTTGAATTTTTGGAAACATTATGGACAATTGTAGTAATTAAGAAGGTTTAAATGGTTTGTGTGTTTCAGTTTCCATGAACCCCGGGAAGTAGGAGATAAAAGTTTGCTACGAAGTTGGATAGTTCCAAAATTGCAACAAATCTTGAGGCCGATGTTATACCAAATTTTAAAATAAATCACTTTTAATACTATATTTTTATTAGTATAGAATATTCTATAATTTATTAGACAATTTATTTGTGGAATGATGATTTAATGTTTACGACAAATATTTAAATGTTAATTGTTATCGTTTTGATGTATTCAAATTTTCTTTGAAAATTAACTAATTTGTTAAGGTTACAATCAAGTGTTTGGAAGCTAAGACGGAATTAAAATACTAGTATTTTTTAAAATATTAAGATATAAATAAAAAATATTCTAAAATACTTTTGTTCTATCTTAAAATTTTGTGTCATAATTTTTTTAGAATCGGGAATTATACGTTTTATACTTTGGCAGTATTAGTAATGCCCATTGTTTTTGAAACGGAATGAACGCAGTCTACTGTAAATCAGTCGTGATAATCTCTTGTAACGGATGCTCATTGCGTTGTTTTTAAGCCTAATCATGTTTAAAAGATTTACATTATAAAAATTAGAACAAAAGGTACACGCGTTATATATGCGAGATGAGACTCTTTTTTTTTTTTTTTTTTTTAATAATATAAGAAAATTACATAAATTTAATTTAAAAAAATTATTTAAAGTAACATAAAACTCATCTAGTCAGTCTAGATTTTTGATTTACAATTTTGTCACATTTTAGACATAAATGATCCTCAACTCATTATTCATCTATAACTCATCAAATGCACAATTGATTTTTGACTTGATTAAGTGAATCAATTAACTTATAAATATTAAATAGACTATTTATAATGTTAAATGTAAGTATTCTATTGATTTTCTCAATCATAATTATATTAATCACATATTTATTACATGAATCATTTGTCATTCTCTAAATATTAATAATATTGATCAAATCAATAAATAAATTCTAAAAATAAATATAAATTGTTTACTTGAATTTGAAATGCTAAATATTAAAAAAACTACACAAAAAAATTATAATAATTTTTTATAATACATAAAATAGTTGTACCTCGGTCGATAATATTGGACTTTCAAAGTAGTTATTGTATATTTATGAAATTTATCTTTCATTTTTGAGCTAGCGGAGTGAAAAATATACCAATAGAATAAAAGTGTAATAACAAATATATGAACTCATTCTTATTTAAAATTTGACAATTGAATCACTCGTTCTATTTGACAATTGACTTTGTGCTCATTTGGTAGTTCCTTCAAAGATTATATATTCAAACACAATAAAAATTAAATTTGATAAATTAAATTTAAATTTAAAAAATTATATTTATAGTTTAAATTTAATTTAAAAAATTTTAAATTTTGATTTAAGCTCAAAACCATAATTTTCTGAATTATGAATGATTGTACTAAACAGTACTCTGTGTTTTTCTCGTTATGTATTTGAGAAAAAATGATGAATCGATTATTTTAAGAAAGAAATTAAAAACTATACCACAAGTGATACAGTGGTGGAGGCTGCGCGAATCATAAAACAGAGCTGTTCCTGGGCTTTTATGAATATCAAAGATATGGTATGGGCCAACTCAAAAAAAGGATATGAGATGGGCTCTGGCTCAACAGGGACTTTATCAAAGGCCACTCTATTTTTATCCCTTCGTTTTTATACTTTTCTTTTGGGGATTCATGAATATTATATTATTATAACCCAAAAAAAAAAAATTTCTTAAAATATAGTTTGTTATCCACATAACTGCTAGTAAATGTCCATATCAGAAATAAATACTGTATTTGGTTAAACTGAGTGCAAAATCTAACACTTGGTTTTTCGAAGACCGCATGTTATTCTGAGCCCATCTCTGAAATGGTTGACAGAGCTGTGATTTAATAAATCAATCATGTTGAGGAGCCCATAACTCGTTTACTGAAGCCCATTCAGATTTTGTTAGGTGCAACTTAATTATAAATATTATTTCATAAGTCTTTGTTTAAAATTTGAAAAATTAGAGAGCAAATAAAAATAAGATCTAGAAAATGATTGAATTTTTTAAAGCATCAATTATAAAATATTCTAATAATATTTTAATATTTTTTTATGAAAAAAAATAGATGTGAACATGATTGTTTTAAAAGATGTATCTAAAAGAAATTAATATTAAAAGATATATCGCATAAAACACTTTTATTTATATAATTACGTGAACATTTGTTCACATTCCATGATATTTTTTATTTATTTATCATATTATTTAAGCTATAATTATTTAAATGTATTTTTTTTAGTTAATCGTTTTGGTTTTTTATATTATTTCCCAAATGACGCCTAAGATTTCGGCAGAGAAGTCACATCGAATCCGAATTGGAGTATTAAAAGTTTAAAATCTAATCCAACTCGGAGTATACACGTGTATATATATAGTAGGAGATTAGAAAACGCGTCCAGCGTCGCCTTACTCCTACAGGCGTGTCCTCCCTTCCATTTCTCCCTTTTTCCCGTGTGAATTCCGACTTACCAAAATTCTGGGTTTTGGGTTCTCCGATCAAATCTTTTCCTCTTTATTTAATTTTTTAAGGTCTCAATTGTCATTTACCCGGTTATCCCTAGTCCACCATATTAAACCTCCTTAACAAGATCGCGAATTAATCTCAATTTAGGGTTTTGCGTTTGATCGGGTGTTTGAATATGGTGGGTTCTGAGGGTTTGGGCGCCGCGGCGCCCAAGCAGCACGGTGTGACGAGGCCGCTATCTCTTGCCGGCCCTTCCCAGTCCGACTTAATTAGAAGCAAGGAGTTGGAAAAGGTTACTGACAATTTTGTCCTTCGATTTGATGTTAATTGTTTTATTGGTACTCTCTTATGGATTATTTGATATTTTATTTACGGGCGCAATAGTTTTTGGAAGATGCTGGATTACATGAAAGCAAAGAAGAATCTGCCAAGCGTGTAGAGGTTCTTGGTCGTATCAAACAGGTAGATTTTTCATTATTTATCTTTTTACTACAACATTGAATTGTTTTTACTACTGTAACAATCATTGAAACTTTGGATTGCGACATTTATTTGTAGTTTGTACAGAAACGAACAAAGCCCTAACTTGGGGTGGATCTCTTGAGACCCCAGAAGAGATGGATCTTGTTTGCAGTTGTTTATAGATTTTCACATAATCTCTTTAACTAATTGGGATTGCAACACATACTTATAAGGAAAAGAACACAACCCTAGTATTGACTTAGAGTCCAAAATGCCTTAAGATAAACATTAAGCACCCAAGTAATAAAATTAAACCAAAGTTACATTAATTTTTACCACAGTGAAAATATAAAGATTGTAAGGAAATATACATTTGCAATGCTTAGCATCTAGCGCTTCTTGTATGTATATTTTGCATGATGTAAGTACGAATGGTTAGAGAATTTTTTTTTTGATGTCTTGAGCCATCCTCGCCAACGTTCCATAGCAATCGAAACTTGGAATTGTTAAGACCCCAATGAACCCATGAAGGGATTTGTTGCGGATTCAGATTCATCAAGTTCTCCAGGATTCGCCTCATGGATTCAGTCAATGAATAACTTAGCAGAAGATTTCATTTTGGCGGCGGGTTCGCTTAGATATTCTTAACTTAGCAGCAGATTTCGCTTTGGCTTCGGGTTCGCTTAGATATTCTTAACTTTAGCGGCAGATTTCGCTTTGGCAGTGGGTTCCCTACGAGATTCTCTGAGGGATTGCAGAAGGGTAAGTTCTGCAATTATGCCCACTCATGTCAAATCGTAACACAATGAGAGATGGAAGAGAAGAACCGTGAGTCCCAAAATCATGAGGTATATTAAGGTTACAGTTTATGACGCTGATTCCATCCCGCTCCTAGAGCCTAGAGCTTCTCTGAAGATGATTCTTTGTGAGAGAGTGGAGAATTGGAACTGACATTTACTTTGCTGTACGATCTTTAGTCATGGTTATATACACATCTCTTTATTTTTTTTATGAAACACATCTCTTTATTTTTTTTATGAATGTCAAAAGTTAGGCCGATAAATCACAGTCCTTGGTTATAAAAAAGACTTTGGTAATTTAAACATTTCCAATTTTCCTTAACGTATAATTTTATCCACAATCGTTAATAAAAATATAAACTATTTTGTTTAACTTAAGAAATATATTTATGGCCATCATACGTTCCCCTGAAAAATGTATAAAATGTTAGAAAGTGGAAAAAAAATACCATATTAGTTCAAAAGAACATACAAGAGATATTAAGAAGAAGAAAGGAAAAAAGATTGAGTACATATTTATTATTCATAAATGAATAAGCAGTTTTAGAAATGTAATGCGATAAAGAAATGTAATGAATAATTCAGTACATATTTATTATTCATAAATGAATAAGCAGTTTTAGAAATGTAATGCGATAAAGAAATGTAATGAATAAGTGTTAAGTTCCTTTAAAAACAGGTCTTATTTTTTGTAGACCTTCTACTAATTTTATTATGTAGCATTTTTCATTATTTCAAACTTAAGTATAAAGTTAGAGCATTTATCTACTTCTCTGGTCTGCATTTTTGTTCTGGAGCGTTGGTTTTGTTTTACCTTATTTAGTTATTTTCATGTTCATTCATCTGTTACTTGCAAGTCATCTGCGTACTCTTTTCTTGTTGATTCTACAAATTCCCTTTCTTCAGTTGTGCTGACTAGTTTTGATCATCCCGTAAAATCTTAGATCATCGTAAGCTGGGTGAAGCAACTTACTCGCTTGAGAGGCTACACAGATCAGATGGTGGAGGATGCAAATGCTGTCATATTTACTTTCGGTTCTTATCGATTAGGGGTTTGTTGTTGACTATGCTTCTTATGACTCTTTGTTTGGCATCATTTTGTTTGTAAAATGCTTTTGCTAGCTACTGCTATTTTTTTATCGTGATATTGTTCTCATAGGTCCATGGTCCTGGAGCTGATATTGATACACTATGTGTTGGGCCATCTTATGTTAATCGGGAGGAGGACTTCTTCTTCATATTGCATAACATATTGGAGGAGGTAGATGAAGTTACTGAACTGCAACCAGTGCCAGATGCCCATGTACCAGTAATGAAATTCAAGTTTGATGGAGTATCAATTGATCTTCTTTACGCAAGTGTTTCCCTTTTGGTCATTCCGGATGACTTGGATATCTCCGATGCGTCTATTTTGTACAATGTTGATGAGCCAACTGTTCGAAGTCTAAATGGATGCAGGGTTACTGACCAAATTCTCAAGCTTGTCCCGAATGTTGACCATTTTCGCACGGCACTTCGATGTTTAAAGTATTGGGCAAAGATACGTGGTGTTTATTCAAATGTAACAGGATTTCTTGGCGGTGTGAACTGGGCTCTTCTTGTGGCTAGGGTTTGCCAGCTTTATCCCAATGCAATCCCTAGTATGCTGGTCTCTCGAATCTTCAGGGTTTATACCCAGTGGCGCTGGCCTAACCCAGTGATGCTTTGTGCAATAGAAGAAGATGAGCTTGGTTTTTCTGTGTGGGATCCTCGTAGAAATCCTCGTGACAGGACTCATCATATGCCAATTATAACTCCTGCATACCCTTGCATGAATTCTAGCTACAATGTGTCAACCAGTACTCTCAGGGTTATGACAGAGCAGTTTCAATTTGGCAACAGAGTTTGTGGGGTAAGTAAGAGCCGCCAGACTTTGCTTCATGTGGTTCTTTTTTTGTGATAGTTTTCTAGTGCTTTATACTCTTTTAATTATGTCTACATACATACAGGAGATAGACCTGAATAAAGCACAGTGGAGCTCTTTATTTGAGCCTTTTTTGTTCTTTGAAAGCTACAGGAACTATCTTCAGGTTGACATTATTGCTTTCGATGGCGACGACTTGCGTGCATGGAAAGGCTGGGTTGAATCCCGGCTGAGACAACTGACTCTGATGGTAATATTTTTCCACTTTTTGACGTGTTAATAATGGCCAAGGAGCTCTGACCACCGACCTTGAGAAGACTTCTTTCACACATATTTGATTCACCTTTTTTTTTCTTTTTCTAATCCGAATATTTGCAGATAGAGCGGGATACATGTGGGAAATTGCAGTGCCATCCTTACCCTCACGAGTATGTTGATTCTTCAAAGCAGTATTCCCATTGTGCCTTTTTTATGGGTCTGCAAAGGAAACAGGGAGCGATAATCAAAGAAGGTCAGCAGTTTGATATACGCATGACAGTTGATGAGTTTAAGCATTCGGTGAATATGTACATGTTCTGGAAACCGGGGATGGACATATATGTCTCTCATGTTCGTAGAAAGCAGATACCCTCATATGTTTTTCAGGATGGTTATAAAAGAAGTCAACATGGAGGTGAAGAAGTTTGCAGGTCTGAATCTCGTGATAGACGTCTTAAAAGGAGGAGAGAGCTTGACGGGGTAGCAGATGCGAAGCAAACCAGTTCTGAAAAGCGTCAAAGGATTATACTGCAAAGGTGTGATATATTATTATGTCCTGATAATAAAAGCTGCAGTGAAAGAGTTGGTGCATCTAAGGAAGAGGGTTCACAATTAAGAAATACAGAAGAGATGGGGGAAATGAACGGAACAGGTGAGGTTGAAGGTGACAAGGAGGTTATTGTGGAGGAAGCTAATAAATTAGATGGACAATTTATGTCTGCTAGAATTGTTGGTGATAAATGTGTTTCCAATTCTAGTGTAGTCACTTCTAGCGTTACAAGTGGGGTTGGTTCGTGCAAGGACACTGCTCGACCTTCATCACAAACAGGAAGCTGTGAGGAGAATCCAGGCAGCTTTGTTGGGAGCAATAATAATCAGGGTGATTCTTGTGAGGCAGATTCGGGGTTGCTTACGAATGAGGAGAGTGCAATAGTAGATGGCCAGTTCTCTGACACTGGTTCACCACCGGCAGAGTTACTAGAGGTTTTTGATTCAAGTACCTTTTGCTTCGTCTTTTCTTTTTTATTTTCAATTTTACTTCGTGTTCATTTATGCAATAAATCTTTTTGGTTGCTTTTTTGTTCCATGAAGCGAAATGATCCATTTGAGAGGACATTGTCGTCGGGAACTGTGGAGGAAGCGGTGTTGAGGCATGTGTATTTTAATTTTGGAGATGACTTTTTCTCTCTTTGGATATTTATCTTGATACTGCTTTTCTTTTCTTGTATGAATTTTTCTATGCAGGAATAGGAGTTTGAGCCTGGCTTCAACAGCATGAGGTGAGTCTGGGAAGATGTATCAAAGACCTTGGTCAACGCCCAGCTTAGTCTGGGTTTGGATTTTTATCTTTATAGTGTTTTTCTTTTGTTTTATGATTTTTTCTTGGAATTTTTTTTTTTTTTTTTTTTTTTTGGGTTTTTGGGGGGGAGTGGGTGGATTGTTTGGGGTTGGGGTAACTTAGTTAGCTTTTAGAGTTTTAGGTTGTGCTGCAGAGTTGCTCTCCCAGTATTCTTGGAAAAGGATATTGGGATGGTAGTATCTGTTGGTAGCAGTTATGGCATGTTTGGCAAATCAACTCCAAGGATTGGAATTGGAATTGAAAGCGAGTTTGCAACTCTAGAGAATTGAAACTTAGTTGAAATTTGCGCCTCTATTCCCATTCCAAGATATGGAATTGAGTTGCTGGACATAGCTGCTTTAATAGCAGGTAGGCATTGTGGTAGTGCCCTCATTTTTTACTATTTTGTGTACACACTACTTTTTATAATGACCATGCTTTCTTTCTCCATCTCATTTTGTGTGTGCGCGCGCTCACGAGTATGTACTTGTTTTGTTTTCTGAATAATTGTTGGCAGCTCATTTGCTGCGTTTCGAATTTGATTTTTAAATTTTGTCTCGATATTTTAGACAAAAAGAAAATAAGAGAGTGAAGTTAATTTTTTAATTTGTGTTCATAAGTTTAGAAAGAAAATGCAACTTTTCTTTCCAACTGTTGTTTATGAGTTTTTAAAAGAAAAGAAAGTAAACAAATTGTATTACTATTTTGCCCTTCTTAAAAAGTCAGCATTATTGTTAAGCGGCAGAGTTTGTGAGTTTTCCTTTTCTGCTTCTTTCTCACACACCAACACAAAGATGGACGACCCACCCAATTATTCAGATTGATGCTTTTTGAACAGAGCAAAACGTATTTTAAATTGCTTTATCAAGATATGTATTGAAATAGAAAATAAGATTTCTTTTCAATAAATGAAATTTGTTCTATATTTTCTCCTCCTATTTCTATTAGAATAGATTTTAGGGTAGTCAACCATGGCAGATTGTTAAAATTTGAGGGTTAATTTATTGTTGGATACTATTTTTTTATGATTGTTGAATATGAACAGTAACAATTTTTCATATTCCGGAATAGAAGAGTAATATTAGGGATATAATAGGAATTTTGAAAATAAAGTATACACCAATTCCTGTTTCTGCACAAATTTTCTCACATCTAGAAGAAAAAGTAATTTTTTATTTTTTTTTTTTCTTTTTATCTTCGTTGTTTTTTCACCAAAAAACTCGTGAACAAAGAAAAATTATCACTTTCTGTCTATTTTTATTTGGTTCTTTTTTTTCAGGTCACGGACACAGTGTTAACCTACCTCGGTGCTGGTTGGAGCATCGATACGCGACTTAACTCTTAATCAATTACCAGCACATTTATTGAACCACTGATTCTCTCACATTATTTTAAATAAAAAACAATAAGTACCGTATATGTTGTAAATTGTGTACTACATAATGGATTAATTAACGAGCTTAAACAATTATGGTTGACTCATTCAATTTTAAAATAAATGTCTTAATTCTATTTTACACGTCTTTTAAAAAATAATTCTTCTTTCTATGTCACTTTTGTGTGTGTGTGTGTGTGTTTTAAATAGTTATTATTTTATATAAAATTTTATAGAAAAATGAAGAGAAAATTAGTGAAAAGAGATAAAAATATATATATATATATTATGTGACTTTTACTTACCTGTTATAATGAATGCTATTGAAATCATGTTAATTAATATAGGACCTTAATTAACATTCTATTTGTATGAATAAATTATCTCTTAATTTGAAATAGAGGAACATCACACTAAAAAAATGTGAAATGACATTGTATTCATTTGATCCTAATTTTAATGGCATGTTTAAACTCTGCCGGTAAGGTTCCTATGTTAAGAATAATAATATTCCGAGTGTTTTAATTAAATCTTAACTGAGCATAAATATTTTAAAAATCATATCCTAATAAATTAGCATTAAAAAATAAATCGTTTAATGTGCTCATTTGGTAGCGCGTTCGAAGATTATAGACTCAAACACAATAAAAAAAAATTATTTGATAAATTAAGTTCAAATAATTAAGTTTACAAATTTAAATTTAACTTCAACAAAAATTCAAAGTTTAATTTAAATTATAAATTATAATTTGCTGCGTTCTTAACGCTAGTACCAAAGATGTCCAATATACAACGTTAAATTAATTTTATTACAAATTATAATTTGCCATATTAAGAATATCCGTACTAAAAATGCCCGATACACGACGTTAAACCAGTCCAATGAACATGCGGAAGAAAAATTGTGTCATAAAGGAGTCATCCGAAGAATTAGGATACAGAAAGAAAGAAGCGAAAGACACGTGTTACCTTTGAATCGATTCAAATAGAACGAGATTTTAGAGAGTCGTTAGCTTTCTATTCCATCCACCACATAAACGAAGCTCTCCTTCCCCTATAATTTTTCTGATTTCACAATATAATTTCCGTTGATTTATACATCTCTCTCTCCTTAAAGAGACGACCTTTCTTTACATTTTCTGAATCTGAGACCACCGCTACGTACTTAACCTTTTACTATAATAGATCTTTTGGCTAATTTGATTGGATTCCTACCAGTAGTTCGGTATGGGGAAGGTGGCAGTTACTGCGGCTGTAATAGGCGGCGGGGCTGTGTGTGCCGCGGTGGCTCTAATCGTGCGCCACAGAATGCGGAGCTCCAGACGGTGGGCACGTGCCAGCGCCATTCTCAAGGAACTGGAAGAGAAGTGTGCGACCCCATGTTCCAAGCTGAAGCAGGTGGCAGACGCCATTACGGTAGAGATGCACGCCGGCCTTGCCTCTGAAGGTGGCAGCAAACTCAAAATGCTAATCAGCTTTGTTGACAATCTCCCTACTGGGTATGCAATTTTGACTTTCCCTCTGTTTTTATTATTATTGATGATATAAATTAAGGGCCTTTTTGTTTAATGAATGATTATTTATATTTGAATTTGGTACCAGTGATTCACAATTTATTATTATTAGTGAAGAGTGATCTGGTTATACTACTTTATAGAATCTCAAGACGTCTTGTGGTTTTACTTTGTAAATCTTCATACTATGGGATGTATTCGTGACATGTGTGGAGTTTATCTGTGGGTCTGTGATCTTGGATAATACCTAATGAATGGCAGTATTGTCCATGACTGTGAATGATGCCCAATTGTTTGGAGTTTTTAAATCAAGAATTCACTCATTTTCATGAAGTTCCATAACATTAGATACTAAATTATGAGTACTAAAAATGGGGGCGATGAATGATGTTTTGGGAAAAGAATTAGAGGTACTAAATTATGAATACTAAAATAAGTCTTTCTGAAAAGCTCTGATGTCAAAGAAAAATCTAGTACTTCTTAATAAATTTAATCTAGCACATTAAATTGCTCACTCAAATATTTCTCAATAATAATTCACGGCCTACTAACGAGGGATTACAATTATTAAATAGAAAACTCTAAACTTGGGAAATAAGCTAAACTATAATAAATATGGGAACTAATACTAAGAATAATTCTAAATTACTTAATTGGGCTTAATAGTTCCACGGGCTTGTCCTGCGTCAATATTCTGAAGATTTACTAGATTTTGAGTTGCATTATATAAGATTAGGCAGTGTTTTAAAAATCCTTCTAGGCTCCAATTAGGAGCTAGGTGGTCCTTCACCGCCTCAATATGGCTGGGCGCCTAGGCGCCTATCCTAGGTGGGAGTCGTCGTCCAAAGCATTGAATCTGTGAGTGTATGAACTTAAAATGTACTCCCTCCGTTCCAAAATAATAGTCTTTTTAGAAGGAGAAATTTATTCCAAAATAATTATCATTTGTAGTTTTTTAGGAGAACATAATATATATTTTCCTACATTACCCCTAATCTCTCTCATCTTTCCAAGGATTTTTAATTCCCTAATTTATTTCTCTCTCTTGCTCACAATTTTCAATAAGGGATAAAATTGAAATCGAACACTAATATTTATTGTTGATCTTAATCTATGTGCATCAAGCTAAAATGACTATTTATATGGAACGGAGGGAGTATTTGTTATGCATTTTAAGATTTTACTTCATATTTTTATTGACAGCTTATAATGTTTTACATTTACTATATAATTATAACCACCTAGCTCTTTTTAGAACACTGATAAGTGGATTTAAACAAGGGTATATGTGGATTGAGGATTTCAATCTTCATCTAGTCAATTTCATGAATGCTACTTGTCGGACTTTCAGGATAAAGTGCTTGCTTCCTGTTATAAACTTGATAGAGAGTCGTAAACACACTAGAGGCTAAAAATATTTTTCTTTGATTGGCATTTGATTTCTCTAACTTTGCACTTCTCTGTGGAATGTATGTGCTGAATGATTATAACTGAGGCATTATTCTCTGCAATCTTCCAATTTCAGTGATGAGGAAGGAGTGTTTTATGCATTGGACCTTGGTGGAACAAACTTCCGTGTCTTGCGTGTTCAATTGGGAGGGAGAAATGGTGGTATTGTTGAGCAAGAATTTGCTGAGGTGTCAATTCCTCCATATTTGATGGTTGGGACGTCAAAGGTAATTCTTCGTCCTTTCGTGACTACTATTCAACCTGTTTAATATTGGTCCATTCACATAATAACCGGAGTCCTCAATGCTTCTTCTTTCAGGATCTCTTTGACTTTATTGCAGCAGAGCTCGCAAAATTTGTTGCTCAAGAAGGTGAGAGATTTCATCTTGCTACAGGTAGACAGAGGGAACTAGGTTTTACGTTCTCTTTCCCGGTGATGCAATTGTCAATTGCTTCTGGGAATCTAATTAGGTGGACAAAAGGTTTCTCTATTGATGATGCGGTTAGTCCTGATTGCCTCGGCCTCGTTTTATTCATTTCGTTTTCCTATAAAGTAAATCATTATGTTTTATATTTGAAAATGTCATAGTTCTGGTGAAAATATGGTGGAACTTGCATGTTTGTCCTCGATTCATCTCATTTTCTATTCCATCCTATGAATTTTTAGTTAATCTAGGGTGATCTCTTCTTAATCATCATGCGATTGTTTTTTGTTTTTTCGGTTGGTAAAATATTCAGTCTTTAATGTTGCTGTTGCTGTTATTGTACTCAACTCAATTGCCCATTTAGGGCAAACTTGTTCATGTAGGCTAATAATGAATCCCAAACAAAAGAGTACAATCACTTGGATTCATTTTCATGGGAATGTACTAGTTTTTAATGCAACACCTGGCATGACCCTCTTGTAGTAATAATAGTAGTAAAGGCATCGTTTATTGCCCAGTTCGAATTAGCAGATGAATTGCAAATAATTGAAAAGAAAATTTTGAACAATGATTTCTTATTTGTAAATTAGGTTAATTGCACAACAGCAGATGTTATATTAAATATAGATCTTGGGTTTCGGATATTTTTACCATTTGGTATGTCGTAAAATGGAATTACTTTGTGGAACCTAGCGAAAGCTCATTCTCTAAATCCAGTATATATCCTAAATTCTATGGTGCTGCTGGCCATTTTCGTTGGGAGATATTCGAGTTCTGGGCAATATTGAACCAGATGCCTTTTCAACTGAAAGTGTGAAACTTATTGTATACCTTGGGCCTGCTTTGTTTCATTGTGCCTACAATATAGTATATGGCAGGCTAGTGATATCTCACTAATATCATGGAACATGATGAAAAATATATGTGCACAAGTGTAAGTAATTAAACTAACCACATATTTAGCATACACTTTGAGTTTACTTAAGCCTTGATGACGAGGAGTCTCTGTGCCTCAAATATTTTAATTGCTGGATGTTAGGTTGGTAAAGATGTGGTAGCCGAACTAGCAAGCGCCATGGAAAGACAAGGTGTTGATATGCGCGTGTCTGCTCTGGTATGTTAGGTGTTTATGTTAATCCGGTCCATGGAAGTTTTCTGGTTTTATGATTAAAGTTATGGTTCTGACTTCTAATGTTGGCACTAGGTTAATGATACAATTGGAACATTAGCTGGAGGTAGATATACCAACAAGGACACAGTGATTGCAGTAATCTTGGGTACCGGGACAAATGCAGCTTATGTGGAACATGCTCAAGCAATACCAAAATTACACGGCCCTATGCCTAAATCAGGAGAGATGGTGGGCAGCCTCTCTAGTATTGATTACTTCCTTAGTTCCTTTTTATAACTATTTTGGTATTAATAAAAGATATAATTGCAGTTTAGATAGCTATATATGATTTTGGATAGTGAAAGAAATTGAGTTACCACATTTTTTCAAATGATGTAGGTTATAAACATGGAATGGGGTAACTTTAGGTCATCACATCTTCCCTTGACGGAGTATGACCATACTCTGGACGCTGAGAGTCTGAACCCTGGTGAACAGGTGATCAATTCTCTACACATGTAGAATTCTATTAACATGTGGTGTGCTTTTTGAAATTAGCTTATTCGTACATCTTCTACATTGTTTCACTATTTCGTCCAGATATTTGAAAAGATAGTTTCTGGTATGTATCTTGGAGAGATTGTCCGCAGAGCCCTGTGTAGGATGGCTGAGGAAGCTGCTCTTTTCGGAGACACAGTTCCACCAAAACTTAAGATTCCAACCATATTGAGGTATTTGTTTGAACAGTTGCATTGAAAAGGACACTAAACTATCAATTACCACCCGCAAGCCCACAAATATTCATTCAAATATCTACTGTGTTCTTGTTCATGCCTATTAGATGCATAGGTTTAACTTTCTTTGCGTGGTTCTGTCTTATAAGTTCTGACCCAGGATGATCTTTATTTTCTTTTCGGTGTTGAACTTTGCCATGTTCACTTGGAACATGCGTCGGCTTGGCTCAAGTTAACTATATAATATAGAATCTACAGGATAGTTACATCCTTTGCTGTGTAAAATGCAGGACACCTGAAATGTCTGCAATGCATCATGATACATCTTCGGATCTCAAAATTGTAGGAACCAAATTGAAGGATATATTGGAGGTATATGCTTCAACTTACAGCACTCAGAAATAGCTTAATATAAAAGTGATGCTAGTACTACATCTTTGGATCTCAAGGTGACATTAATAACATTAATAGTGCATCTTTGTCGAAATGAAAGGCTAAAATCATTTTGAGGAGACAAGATTAAATAGTCAAAAAAATGTTACCCTTGTTCTTCCTTGAAGAATGCGACAGTTGTATTGATGTAGGATAAGCCCGTGGAACTATTAAGTCCAGTTAAAAGGTCTAGCAATAGTATTTTAGTATTTATATTTAATTAAGTAATTTAGAATTATTTTTATTATTAGTTTTCATATTTATTATAGTTTAGCTTATTTTCCAAGTTTAGAGTTTTTTATTTAATAATTGTAATCCCTCGTTAAGAGGAGAATGAATTATTATTGAGAAATATTTGTGTGAGCAATTTACCGTGTTCTCTCTTCCTCTCTCTTGTTATCTCTTCTATAATTTTTTCCCAAAACCCAAATTCTATTCTGCGTCCCCATCATTTGGTATCAGAGTTTAGGCTTTTACCGATTGATTATCAACCCTAACTCCTTTCTACTATTCAGATTTCCCAAAAGAAAGAGAGAGAGAGAGAGAGAGAGAGAGAGAGGGGGATGGGGGGGGAAAGTACTGTTTGGTGCTAGTGTCGTTGGTACTGTTCATCTCCTCTGTTTGCACCTCTGTTGTTCAGCGGTACTGTTCATTACCACTGTTCCACATCTCCAAAATCTCTCAAGCCAACCTTTTTCAAAATTACTATTGCCCACTCTCAATCACCAGAAAAAGTAAGAGAAGAAGAGATATAGGGAGCATAGGTCATCGTCGGTGACCCTTAGTCCGCTGCTGATCTCATAACCAAATCAGTTGACTTTTTTTCTCACCATAGCTAGCCACCTGATCTGCCATTATTGCCAATTGAAGGTTTTAGAATTTTTCCTGGCTTGAGAATTTTTCCCGTGCTTAATTCACACAAATCTGGTAGTGTGTTTGTTGAAAGTCTTTTGACACAATTATAATCTGCACCCCCAAAGTTTATAAGGTTCTATATCTCAGTCCCCAAATTTTCTCAAATTTTGCAAAACAGTTCCAACAGTTCTCAGTTTTGACAGTTTAGTCACTTGACTATTCTGTTAGTCTAGTGCAGCATTTGTATTATCAGATTTTTGGTAAACGCTGGAGAGGTCAATGCCAAACTTGATGCTTTTATGCAAGAACAAAGAGAAGCCATGCAAGAACTTAAAGCCCAAATGGCCCAACTCGCAACCATTGTTATGGCTACTCATAAATATAAAAAGAAAGTTGATGCTAGCCCTCCAAATTCACCCAACGATTTCGAATTGGACTTCGACGGCTCACAATATGGGTTAAACTTAGAAAGAGGAGTAAGGCTTGAGGTTGTAAAATTTTATGGTGATCCAGATGCTGATGTGTTCTTAGATTGGATGCATAGTTTGGACAACTTCTTCCGTTGGTATGAGCTATCTAATGAGAGGAAACTAATACTTTTGGAGACAAAGTTAAGAGGTACAACTCATATTTGGTGGGATCAATATAAGAAGAGCGGAGATACGCCTATACGAAAGTGGAGGGAAATGAAAGATGCTTTAGTTCGTCAATTCAAGCTCGTGGATTACAAACAGAGAGCATCTCTTCAATTCACCGAGTTGATTCAAGGAAGCAAATCTGTTACGAAGTATACTAGACAGTTTTACAATCTTGTTGTAAGGTCCCAGTTTTCTTGAGATGAAGATGTGTTGATCTCTATGTACCGCCGATGGTTAAATTATGAGATTTCAAATAGAGTTGTCTCTAATCGGTGTTTGCGAGTGAAAGATGTTGTCCAACTAACTAATCAGATTGAGGACAACTTAAAAAGAAAAAGTGCAAGTCAACTTCTACGTTAATACCTACTAGAAGTGAGCGTACTTTCGTGGAGTCTACTCAAAATAGTTTGATTGAACGATCACCAACAAGTTCTCTAGTTACTAGCAGGCCAAATTGACCCTCAGTTTCATCTCAAGCAAGTAAAAAACCTACAACCATGTGCTACAACTGTCAAGGGTATGGGCATATGATGGTTGAGTGTCTGTCTTTGAAGATTGTTAGCCCACATCCATATTATAACAAGCATGTTACTTTGATAAAAAAAAAAAACCTAAGAAAGTTGAATTGAAAGAAGAATTTTGTAACCCGGATGATGAATACCAGCTAGATGAGCAAGATTTGGAAGCTGAAAGACATTTGAAAATTTGTGTAAGTGTTCTTTGGCCTTTACTTGTGATTAACAAACATAAGGACGATCTTTAGATACATCGTGGGAGAATCTTTCAAACGAGGGTCAAGTGTGCCGGACATGTATGTTCTCTAATAATTGATCCTGGTAGTTGTATTGATGTTATTTCGGAGGATGCTGTGAAAAAACTTGAGTTGGAAATGGAACAGCACTCGGAACCATATGATATAACATGAATTGAAAGTTACGAGTTATTAAGCAATGTTTGGTCACTTTTTCTGTTGTCAAGCTTACAAAAACTCTATGTGTGATGTTTTGTCACTTAAGATTTGTCACCTTCTTTTGGGATGTACATGGTTATGGGATTGTGAGGCGCGTCTTAATAAATATTCATTTGTCATTGGTAAAACAAAATACACTCACTTGTGCCACTGACACTCCTACTTTGAAGTTGAAGAAGAACTCTTTAGTGATCTAACGTTTGTCCTCTTATTATGGTATTTTTGGTCCTACTCCAAACTCGATGGAATCGAGTTCTTTTCAGCGGAGGAGAATTGATGCAAGACAAGCTCATGGAACTATTAAGCCCAGTTAAAAGAGTCCAACACTAGTATTTTAATATTTATATTTAATTAACTAATTTAGAATTATTCTTATTAGTAGTTTTTATATTTATTATAGTTTAGCTTATTTCTCAAGTTTAGAGTTTTCTATTTAATAATTGTAATCCTACGTTAGTAGGAGGATGAATTATTATTGAAAAATATTTGTGTGAGCAATTTACCGTGTTCTCTCTTCCTTTTTATCGTTCTCTCTTTTATAATTTTTTCCCAAAACTTTAATTCTACTCTCCGTCCCCATCATTTTCTGTTTCACATATTTTTGTGTATGTCACATAACTTGTTATTTATATTTCAGATATCTACTACTACTTTGAAAACAAGGAAAATTGTGGTAGAGCTGTGCAACATTGTTGCCACACGTGGGGCTCGACTTGCTGCTGCTGGAATCTTGGGCATCCTGAAGAAGATGGGTAGGGATACTTCGAGGGAGGGAGAAGTGCAGAAGACGGTTATAGCCATGGATGGTGGGTTGTATGAGCACTACACCGCAATTAGAGAGTGCTTATTGAACACTTTAAAAGAATTGGTCGGAGATGAAGTCTCGAAAAACTTGGTTGTTGAGCTGTCAAGTGATGGCTCGGGTATCGGGGCTGCTCTCCTTGCTGCTTCGCATTCTCAGTACCTTGAGGGCAAATAAAGGGGATAGTTTCTACGTCATTTTTACCAAGTCTAGTTTGTTTTACCATTTAATTTTTTCGAATTAGAGAATTAATTGCTTGCTCTAGGTATATTTTATTTTCCCCTCATCTCATAGTTTAGGATATCAATTTTTGAAAACCATTGTTTATCTTTTTATCTTTTGGAAAAAATGTGAGCGAGGGATATAATATATAAAGGCTTGACCTCGAAGGGTCTCCTTATCCCCAAGTTTTGCCCTTTTTACTTCTAAAGCTCGGGAGGAGGTTAATAAAAGGCGGAACTGCAGTCTATTCTTCTTCAAGTTGTTGTAATTATTTGTGTGGGACCTATGTTTGTTTGCGTTACATTTTGCCCCTATATATTTTGTTGTATTGAATTCTTTGAAGAACTGATAACAAGGCGCGGACCCCAAAAAAAAAAAAAAAAAAAAAAAAAAAAAAAAAAAAAAACTAGGGTTTCAAAAATCCCTGCTTGAATTAAACAAACCAATCTTAGATCAAGCGCTGGGCTGTCCTTTGTCCCCTGCGTTGGTTGGGCGTCAGCCTGACTAATTTAAACTTTTTGCCTGATTATTATTAATCCCCCCACAATGGCCGGTCTTAATGCGTGAAATGTCAAAGCACTAACTCCAACTACTACAAACATATTCTTTATCGTTTATTATTTATTATTACAATGGGAATATATAGTATTTGCATGGACGCTATATTTGATTGTGATAGACTGCTGCGTAAGACCGGACCTCTCCTGAAAGAGATATTTCACCTAAAAACTTGGATCAGACCCCCCATTAGTAACGAGTGTAAGACTGATGAATAATATTCCCTCCGCCCCCATTTGATTAGCAAGGTTTTGATTTTCTACGGAATTTAAAAAATGTGTTCAATAATATAATTTTAAATATAAAAATAATAAAATAATAATTAAAATGATAAAATCATATTTGATAAAATAAAAATAATTTAAACAACTAATATTATTAAATTTTCTAAATTAGATATATTGCAAATAAGATGAAACGTCTAAAAAAAATAAGTATTTCAATATAAATACGACAGAAAGAATAATAAAAATTCAAAAATATAACAAGTAAAAAACATTTGAAAATAATGAACATCTTAATGTCGTCTACTAAACGGAGTTAAAAGTCAAAATAGCTTTCCTTGACTATAATACCATTGGCCATTGCTAATTAGTTGCTACGACTTACAAACCTTTTTAAGCGCGAAAACCAGGTTACATACAAAATATAACAGCTAGGAGGTTGTTGTAATAATAGTCAACAAAATATAAAATCTAAAATGTCAGAGTGATAAAAACACAAAAACACACTCCTCCAATCCCAGTCTAAGACTCTCTTCACACATATAATACTGCTGCTCTTTAGCATCTCATTGCGGCATCAAGTTGGTTGTTTTTTCGCTTACTACCAACTGCAAACATCAAAATCCCCAAAGTCAATTGTAATGACTAAACCATATTTATTCAGCTACTATAGTATTATTGAATATAAATCATAAAATATGAAAAATAATATTGAGTGGGACCAAAAAATGAATATATATATATATACACACACACACACACACACTCACGAAATAGTGAAGAAAGTTCAGAGCTTTTCAAGACTCGCAACCTCTTGACACTGGATACAAACATGCTGCACATCACAATTTATTAACCAAATTAAATTAATAGCGAAACTATTGCAGAACAAAATTGACAAGTAATAAAGATAAAATGCTTCTGGAACCTAAATAATTGCAAGGTAGTGCATGTTACAATGTAACAGGACAAATCAAGTGCCATATGCAAGAGTAAACACCTGGATTCCTTTATAGAAAAATAAATCAGTTCGGCAGGATACAAAATTTTATGGTTTAAGAAATGGAATTATGGGAAAGTTGTTGGATTCTAAATGTCGGATATCCAAATACAATCCTACACATTATTTTAACGATAATAAAATAGAATGTGTGACCAAATTATAGATATTTAAAAGTTGAATAAAAATCAAAATGCATGTGGTGAGATGCTTACTGCCATGGGACATCCCCAACAAGCATACGATCCCCTTCGTTATCCTCATACACTAGGGTATATTCCCCACTTCCATCTAACAAACCTGTAAATGCTTTCTCCTTCTCTTGATTGTTCTGGATTGTGCCAGCAGAGAGATCCCTTTGAGCTAATCAGACAAAAGACAAACCAAGCGAGTTGCACATCTCTCATTAAATTTTATTTTCAATACAGCTAAATAAGAGTGTCCTTAACAAATACCCAACTAGTTGCAACTAGAGCAGAGTTTTTTATAACATATGTTTATGTAGATTGATCACATGACATGATCCAATAACTACCTAGTCACATAAATGATTGTACCATAATTTCAGATGTCCACATATTCTGCCACATTTCCAGATCAGCTTACCAAGGAACAGACTCACCCATATATTTAACAACTAAACTCCACTGACCACAATATTTACTAATGTTAAAATACAAAATAAAAATCACTTTGACAGCTTCTTCAAAGAAATTAGGAGATTTTCTTAATGTATAACAATAACGATGCCATTAATCTAAGGTTTATATAGGTAAGGAAAAACCTGCTAAGAAGCTTCTGAAGAGTTCATCAACAGCACAAGATAGCTTCTCATAGCTATCATAAGCTTTAAGATCCACTTTTCTTCCGATAGGGACTCCATCCATATTGATCTTCACAAACAAACCTTTACCAAGATTTTCAACTTGTTTTTCACTCGCAATCTTCTTTGGTACCAAGTGCCGTGGCTCCGGACTGAGCGGCAGTTTTGAAGTACTGCCACTTGCAAGATTCTTCCTAAATGAACGAATTGGAGGCCATCCAACAACTGGAGCAGGTGCAGTTCTGTTGTTTCATTGTTTGTTTGTGATGCCAACAAGTGACAATTAGCACGAGTTAGTCATCATGGGTTACATTTTTGCAAGGATTATAGAAACCAGACAAGTACATGAAAAAAGAAAGCACTAATTTAATATACAAGTCATAACTCAAACATTAGCACTTTAGCACTAGTTCAAGAACATAGCAAATTTTATTGAAAAAGTTGAAGTGAGAGGGTGTAATAGATAAACTCATTAAAGATCAAATAGGAAGAACAAAATAAATTAAAATCCAGGCAACTCAGCAGCAGCTGGCATTAATTGAAGTAAAATAAAAAATGATACAAGTAAATGTAAGTAAAGAGTATATTATGAGATGTACCCATAAAAAATATATATATATTTCCTCCGTCCAATAAAAATTATAACATTTAATTTTTTTAATATTCTATAAAAATTATAATTTTTTAAAAAATATTTAATAATATAAATTATCTAAATTATTCTTACTTTATTAAATATAATCTACCATTTCAATTATTATTTCTCTATTTAAAATTATAATATTAATATTATACCACATCACTTCAATCATTATTTTTTAAAAATTATAATATTATTATTTTAATTATTATTTTTTTAAAAATTATAACATTAATTAAATTTTATTAATTTTATAAAAAAAAATTAAAATATTACGATATAAATAAAATTAAAAGATTATTTATGCTGTACGAGAAACATAAAAAAGTGAAATCTCCATCTTATCAATGCATGGACAACAAGACGATTACTAATACATGTAACAATGTGAAGAGAATAGAGTGAATGTCCTCTGTCCTAAAAGATTAAACAAACAATATAAGTACTTGAAGGGAAAGGATAAAGCTGAGACAAAGTTGTACCTTTTCTGAGAGCTGTTGGACACAGCTGTATTATTATTTGCGGCAGCACCAGCTGGTGAAAATGCCATCTTTTCTGTAGTCTGCAATAATGATTCCTTCCCCATAACAGGAGGCAAGCTTTCTCGGTCATGTGAAGAAGATGATGATGACCATGGAGATGATGTTTGACTTCCATTGACCATCCAACTAGTATTTCCCTGATCTATTGATTTTTGGTCAAGAAATCCTCTGTTTGAAACAGGACAAGAATTTTGGGACACATTAGAGGAGTAGCCCAGGGCGAGAACACAAGAAGACCCATCACTTTCCTTGAAGTTGTTCTTGGTGGAACTACTACTACCACCATGTTTGATGATCCAGTCTTGTTCACCTGGTGGACCTAGCCTGAGCTCTAGCTTTTTTTCCTCTGAACTCGTTTCTTGGTTGTTCATATTCACAACCCACTCTCTCCCTTTAGGAATCAAATCTAGCAGCTGAGGATCCTTTCTTGAATAACCTTCCATGGATGACTTTGCCAAGAATGAAAAGTAGTGCTAACAGATAGGAAAGTGCTTAATCTGTAAAATGGAAAGTTAGTACAAGATAATAACACACCACTGCAGAAAGAAAATGAAAACGTGCCCAAGTTAGAGAAACAAGGAAAATAACAAGTGAAGACAGACAGACAAATCTTTAACTTAGGACCAAACATATTTATGTATGTACCATATTAATTAGCTACGTATGGAAAGATAGAGGATTATATATACATATATGATAGAGGATTATATATACATATATGCACAACACACCATGAATGTTCAACCAACGCCCAAATATATGGAGACCCACATCCTCAAATCAAGATAACCATAAGCCAGAAATCTGATGTCAGATGGGAACTGATCAAACACCATATAACAGAGCTCAAGAAAAATGAAAGCCAACTTAAATGAAGATAAAGGGAGGAGACGATAGGGATTTTGAAACTTGGAACAGCTAGCTAGAGGTGAATGGATGGAATTGGGAAGAAGCTAAAAAAGAGAAAAGAGCATAATAATAGGTGGTACCTCTAAAACAGGAAGGGAATTAGAGAAACGGAGCACGCAACCTTCATGGCCCTGTCCCAAAGATATGTTGTTGTTTGGTTCAGCAAGCAAAGCCTGCTGACTCTTCTTCATTCGTCCACTAATAAATACTCCTAAGTCAAAAGATCCTTTATATCTCTCTCTATATTACAGTAACTAATAATAAATGTATATATCACCCCATACATGACATATACACATTTTATTTATTTTTTGGTACATGACATATACATACAATCACCCCTATCTCAATCTATACCCTAACCAAGCAACTTAGCACACTGCCCAAAACATGCCTTCCTTCTTAATCACATGCATTTCCCTTGTTTAACTTCCTTAATCCAGTGCTAATTAAGTTAATAGGACTTTAAACAGATGTTGGGGCTGCTAGCTAGGACAAGGAAAAGGACAAATTTGTAAAAGACCAATAAGGGGGAAAGAGAGAGAAAGTGAAAAGGTAGATTTGCATGATCCACATTTGCAGGCAGGGCTGGGCTGGGTTGGCGTTCCTGCCTGTGCAATAAAAACATGCAGATCCCATGATCTTGTCTCCTTGCTAAACTCTGACCTCTCTTTCTCTCTCATGCCATGCCGTGCCATCAACAGCCCACACATTTCCCCATATGTCATATTACAGTATTATCGTAAAATGCCAACCGTTTGATCAGGTAGTCCATTTATTAATCTCTGACCGAACGAAACCTGTAAAAAGGCGTTCAGGAATAGTCTGACTCTGATCAAAATAGCTTGCTATTAATTATTTAAATCATTTTATTTTTTTTAATTCAAAATGATCTTTCTTGTGCGACATGATGATGTGGGTTAGTATTATTTGGTTCAACTTAGTAGGTTTTATGGCTTCCTTATAGTCAAACATAATGACGTAATCGTGACCTAAATTTTGTGATTAATGAAGAAGTCAAAAGAAAAACATGAATTTCGTTAATCCATATTTGTTGAAATTAAACTCCTAAAATGAGACTAAAGTAACAAACAGACAAACAAGTCTTTATCCAAGTTATCTAATCACAAGTCTTTTTTTTTAAGTGACCTCACGTGCAATTACAGCTCCCCTGTCAAAGTCCACCAATATTGTTGTGGTAGAACACATAATGGTGTGTGCTTTAAAATGTCAGTGTGTGTGTGTGTGTGTGTGTGTGTGTGTGTGTGTGTGTGTGTGTACGTACGTATTCCTACTACGTATTTGTTTTTTTCCTTCAAATGTTCAAACCATTCGTTCGCATTTTGGACGGTCCAACTTTCTTAATCACCAAGTTGCGTGTGCAATTTAAATAGTATAAAAATATATAATAGATAATTATGCATACAATTTAAGGAAGGGAAGAAATATTCCATGTTCATCTGAACAACTTGTCTTGCACCGTAAATTGTGAACGGGAAACAAATAAATTGGTTTAGGGTCGGTATACGGTTAAAACGTGATTTACCCGATTGGTGTATGCAATGGCAATGGCAATAGCAGGTGGATTGGAGGAGAAATTGGACTTGGGACAGCAGAGAGATCAATTGGGTAGGCCAGTATGGATGAGCAGAGTCCGTGTGTCTGGAATTGGGATTTAGCTTGAATTTGTGGTCAAGTCTGGTTGGATACTCACAGACGCCATCCTCCCCCGTGCAACCTGTAATCTAGCACCAACCGACGCGTGTCGGTGTATCTGGGTACCTTTTATTGGACCCCACCCCGTAGGGTACTGCCACGCTCACTCACTCGCGAGTGGGAAGTTTGCGGTTTCGCTTTGGTTTCCGACCACAACAACATGTTCGACATACGCCTTTCAGGCCCCTAGGCCCACGGGAAGAAAAGAAAAAGAGGGTGGCAACTGGCAAGGATGTTTTTTCTGTCATCTTTTTATATGTTATCAGTTTTTTAATTAATAATTACAGTACTTGTTTTATACTGATATTATATCTCTTATAAATAATCAAATTATTTTTAGTAGCATTTTATTATAAATAAGTTGTTTTAAAAATAAATATGTTAAACAAATATATCAATTTTTTAGATAAATTAATTTAAATTAAATTATTAAATAAATTATTAATTATTTTTGAATAATATGCGGCAGACAAGGGCTTACTGTACTTTTTCTTCTTCAATTTTGTTTCTCTTCTCCAAATTACATGAACACATGCACTTGTTTGTTTGGTACCAATTATTAAAATTAATTATAATTTATTTTTAAAAATTATTCATTTTAATAACAAATTTCTTATTAATTTAAAAAAATTATAAATTAAGTATAATTATCAACTTATTTTAAAAAAATCAATCAATTAGTATTTTTTAAAATTCAAAAATAATAATTAACAAATAAATTATAAATTATTTTAAAATAAATTGTGTTACACAAATATGATCTACTCCAAGCAGCCGGGGCGGGGGGGGGGGGGA
>JAUMHB010031683.1:0-10793 GCA_032359685.1 Pittosporum tobira | reverse complement strand
CCCCCCCCCCCCCCCCCCCCCCCCCCCCCCGCCCCCCCCCCCCCCCCCCCCCCCCCCCCCCCCCCCCCCCACCGCGGACCGTAGACGCACGTTTTAGATAAAGCACTAAGGGCATGTTTGGTATCATTAGTGAAAATTCACTGAATCAATATTTGTAGTTTAAATTTTATTTTAAATTTTATTTTAAAATTGTAAAATTAATTTTTTAAATTTAAATTTAGCCTCTGTTTGTTACAGGAAAAATATTTTTCATCAAACATTTTTCAGATTTTTCAGTATTTGGTATGTTAAAAAAATTCCAGTAAACAGGAAATTATTTTTCAGTCAATAGAAAATCTCTTTGTTATTTTAGAAAAATGACAATTGTTTTCCGAAAAGTGGTCTAAGTGTTGTCTATTTCTATCATTCTTTATAAAACTTTTATTTAATCACTCTTATCATTTTTTTATTTTTTTATTTTAAAAATAAATATTTTTATTTTTATTTTCACAATATATACATAATTAATATTTTTATATTTAATTATATATACACATATATTTTTTAAATTTTAAAATTTTTTATTCTTTAAAATCTTCAAAACACTATCTTATTAATTTTTTTATAAAGTATGAACATTCTTATTATTAGATCAAAATATTAAGTTTTTACATATATACAAATAAATTCAAATTTTCATTATAAGAACTTGACTATCAAATATCATGAAATAAGTTATTTTCTCATAAACTATTTTTTTCAAATAATATTTTATAAAACACATTTTTCTTGTATTAAACTGAACATAAGTCTGTCACAATTTACCAAACATAATATTTTACAACGTTTGAGTACCATAATTTTTTAACGTTACTACCAAATGAACACTAAGTATGATAATTAATCACAGGACCACAGTCCACATAATATAATAAATATATTTCTCAATATTATATTTATAATATGTGCCATAATATTTTTTCTTGGTATAATAAATTTTCCCTTTCTGTAATTATTTTTTAAATCTGCCACGGACTCCAAGAACATACAATAAATAAAGTGAGGACATTTTATACATTATGCATCAATGGTTGTACATAGTGTTCGGCATACAAGTAATTTTAGTAGTTGTATAAACCATCTATGAATATAGCTCAGTTGGTAAAAACGAACTAGAGACTGTAATATGTCTCATGTTCGATTTTTCTTATGAGCATTTATGATTTAAACGGAGGATTATGACGGTGAAAATACTATGCTAACCCCTGAAAAATAGTTAAGGTGCGCGTAAACTGGTCCGGATAATTCGGTTAACAAAAACAAAATTAATTGTGGTATAAAAGCATTGTGTTTTAAAAAAATAGTTGAATGTTGAGACGTTGAATTACATTTATAATGCTCAAATTCATAATCTTAATTCAAAAGATTTAAGAAGTACAGTAAATAATTCATGTTGTTTTTAAAAACACGTAAGTCAACTTTGACTCCTGTAGTTCTCTCGCTATTTCTTATGGTTCTTTACTAAATACAGATTCAATGAGCACAAATACTTCCATATTTCCCTTAAATAAAAAAATGTCAACAAAATAAATTATTTATAATTGAAATAAATTCACATAAGAAAAAATATAAATTATATACTTTTATTGATATATATAAAACATATTATCATATTTTCTTCAATATAAGAAAAAATTCAACTTATAATAATTTTTTTTAAACAAGGGATAGAAGATTAACTTTTGACCCATTATTAGGTAACAACTTTTGAAATACTTGGTGGGTCAACATTAAACAGTAGTAAGGACTTTGATGGGCACTGTTATCCACACTCTGTTCAGGTGTAATGACTTTCCAATATTGAGGTATTATTAAAATACTCTGTCCATCATTAAATAATAATATTTTTAAAAATTTATTTTTTATTTTTAAATAATTATCGTTTACATATTTTAAAGAGAATAAATATTTAATTTTTTATAATACCTCGTATTTCTCTTATTTTAAAATAGGTTAGAAGGTGTATTTAATTGATAAACATAAATTTTAAGGTAATATTTTTTATTTAAAAAATTTAAGGTGTAATTCATATTTTATTTAATTATTTAATTATTTTAAGGTAATAGACTTTAATCATATTTTAAAAAATTATTTTCTCTTGTACTTATTCTTTTTAATTTTTCATAAACAACAATATGAAAATTCTATTTAATTTTCAATCATAAAATTATTGTATTCAGTATATTTTTTGAATACATGTATATAATAATAGCCGCTGCACCAAAAGAGAACATCATAGCCGGGGACAGTGTGATGAACGGTGATTGAAGCGTACCTATATGATATGGTGTTTGTTTGGTTACGGATGTTTAAAAATTATGAAACTCATACACAATATAAAAATTATATTTAGTAAATTAAATATAAATTAAAAAAATTATATTTGCAAATTAAATTAAAATTTAAGATAAATTTAAAGTTAGATGATAAACTTTACCAAACAAGCCCCTACAATATGTGTTACGCAATTTTTGTGTCACAAAATTTAAGATGTATAAAAGATATATTAAAATTATATTTAAAAAAATGCAGCGTAAGAATATATAAAAATTCAAAATTTTATGATAAAATTTAAATATTTTTATTTATCTTAAAATTCATATCTCACAATTATTAAAATGTATTATTTATTAAAGAGTGGAGAGAGAAAGCATATTTCTTTTTCGGAAATTAATTGGAAATAAAATCAGGCGCACTACCACCTAAAAACCCAAAATGCCGCTGCTAGTCTTTTCGATTTATCTACACATTTTCTTCAACGGGCCTGAATTATTTTGGGCCTTAATACGTCGGGCGAACGAAATGAAATATAAATTATAAAATATATCCTCCACCTTCCCAACTCTTTCACGCACCTCTCTTATCAAATAATTTATTGCGACTGTGAGTCCCTGCCCCCCGAAACTCCACCCACGCGTGTATACACACACATACATACGTTCGTGCATATAAAAAGGAAAAGGTCACACACTCGACAAATATAATAATTAATTGTATTTTTCTTACTTAGTAATTTAGTATACAAAAAAATATAATTATAATAATTTTTACAAAAAGAACAAAAAAATAATAATTTAATATTTAAAATTTTATAAATAAATTAGGTGAAAGTTACGACGACACATCTATTTTAAAACCATAGAATATTTTATTTATTATCCTTCACTTTCGTGTGAATAAATCCAACCCAACCCTTTGTCCTCGCTCGTTTGTTTCTTCTTATCCATTTGTCTATTTCACTTGCTGTCCTTTTTCTTTTTCTTTTCATGAAAGATGGTGGTATGAGCGAAGTGCTCTATGTTCAATGTCCCTTCCTTTTTCGTTTGGTACAGCACTTTTCACATACAGTATCTTAATGCCACGTACCACACCAAATAGGAAGGTTAGGACCTACCCCATCAATGACTTCTGTTTTGCCTTAAATCACTGCTAATAAATGTTTGAAACTTAAATTCGAATATAAAATAAAGCTTAGATTTATATAGGTTTAAATACATGAAATGTTCGTTTAGTATAGTTTATTTTAAAATAATTTATAGATTAATGAATAATTAAATTATTGAATAGGTGGTTAATTTTATTTAATTATTTTTTTTAAAATAAATTATTATCAAAATAAGTTAAATGAGTATTTGACAAATAATCTAAAATCTTATATTATTTTCAAATTTATTTATAAAATGCCCTTATGTTATAAAATTGGCAAAATTTTCTTAAACATACATCCACACATGAAACTTGATACCATAAACGAAGATGCAAAAGACGAGCTCATATGTTGCATATCTGCAGGTTTGTTAAGCATATTCATTTTCTTTCTATCATGCATAATACTTTTAAATATAAAATAATTTCTAAGCCTAAAATTTTTAAGTAATTCGCAGTTGTCAAACTTACAGTTGTACATCCTTCGTTATATATCAATATGTCATCCTTATGTAACTTCCACTTCATTCAAATACAAAGTAATTACTCTTCTCATACTACTCAAGATAAGATTAAAAAAATTCTCATATTGCAAAAACTGTAAAGCCAATAACAAGCTCAAAGCCTTAAAACCAACTAGTTTGTCTAAATTTGTTATGTACCATTCAGCTGTATATCAAGGACTTCATTGGTCAAATACAACTCCAACAAAGAAAAATTCAAACAACATACGTGCACCACCAGTGTAACGCAGACCTATTTGGTACCTTAATCAATCAAATAAAACAAAAATTCAAACAAGAGCTGAAACACACAAAATATCATATAATGCAATAGTAAGAAAATGAGAAAATACTTACTGCAAATCATTGACGCTCCATGAGTTTTTGCGTTCAACAATAATACATGCGAGAGAAATGGAAGGGGAAAGGATGCCAAAAGGGTTCCTCGCAGCCCAGCCAAAAGCCTTATATGCGGGTGCTCTGTTTCGAGTGATTTAGCAACTGCCATTGCAATATTTGCACTAATGAAAGCATGGATTAGCTGTATATTGAATATTACCATTCACTATTACACATCACTACTGTGAGTGCCATAAACTACCACGGTTTTTGATGCTGTATGCCAACGAAAAATAAGCACAAAGTAAACAGTAGACAAAATATGCAAACGAAAAGGCATTACAAAGCAATCAGTAGACACGGAGCAGATTATGAAATTTAAGAGCTGCACAATAAATTCTAAGTTACATAACTGTGATCAACATTAGAACTCCATTATAAAATCTAACTGGTTCAGTAATGCTTCCAAAACTTTTCAAATATTGCTAGTTGCAATTTCACAAGTAAACTATTTTTCGCTTTCCAAATAGTGTAACATAAAAAACGAGAAAATCTATCATATGCGATTACTAAAGAAACAACAAATTATAAACACAACACATTTTGACATGTTAATCAAATGTAAAAGACGAGAAACCTTGTGAAGATGATACTTTACTCTAACAATGTTAACAACAATATCACTTGGCAAAGTTGCATTGCAAAACCTGTCACAAACTTATTCATATCAGACAAGCTCCTCTATCAAGATTAATCTATATCATCACAAAATTGATCATATAAACAGTTGAATTACGTTGCTATATATTCCTCTCCCCCATATTCAATTTGCAATCCACCACACTATAAAAAAAAAACAAGGAAAACAAGGAGGTACAACGTTTCCTCCTCCCTTGAATCAAAACAAGGAAAACAACCAATTTATAAAATCTAATATTTCAAAGACTGTGATGCTTCAAGAAATGTAATCGATTCAACCAAAATCGCATAATGTTATAAAACTCTTGCACCAAAGCTTGTCAGATAAACTTAAGTAAAATATTCTTTTATATATCTTATATTGGGTTCACAAATTGGCAATCATATGAATAAAATACAGATTCTCTCAAGCAATAGTCATCCCACCAATGGAAATTGTGGGTTTGAGCAATTAAATAACCAATTCCACCAAAATTAAGCCTTAACAAAATGTCTCAAAATTAGCGGAGGAGAAGATACATCTTGTGTGTTGCTACCGGATATTATCGCCATTTTAGAGTGATTTATCCGTAAGGCTGTTGTTTTCTGGTGCTCACTCCATGTGCGGAGGATGGTCGCCTGTTATATGAAACAAGATAACTCTGAAAAATGGAAAATGCATGAATCAATAAGATCTAAAAAGAAATCAAGATCAAACATTTTCAACTGATTATCAGCCAGTCTGTCTGATCCGGATCCAAAAGAACGAAGACCGAGTGGAAAATGCTAGCGAATATTCAATTTATCTTGCCTCCGGTGGCTATTTGAGTAAGGTTGGGTCTGGACATTGAAAGGCTTGAAATGCTGAATTACGTTAAGATAGCAGAGCAGAGAAGGAAAATTATAAATGCAAGAACAAATGGGGAGTCCCACCCATGCGATCTTATGCTGCTTATATCTGTTATCTCTCAAGAAATTTCGGAGAAAGAAAATGGCCTAAATCGGAGAACAAGTGACAGATCATTCGCCATAACTAAGATCGACACATTCTTTTCCAATGGCAGTGGCTATGCTCGTCTGAATTGAAAGATATGGCAAGTAATCGGTTGGGGTGGGGTGCGGCTGATGACAAAGAGAAAGAGAAAGTGTGGACGGAGAAGACCGTCGGGTGCAATAATGAAGCTGGGTCAATCGTAATTTTGATAAACAGTGGAGGATAAAATGGTTTTCGTAGCCAAAAAATTGTGCAACAGTCAAATTTAAGTGACAACTGAATTGATTATTGGTTACATAATTTTTTTTTACAATAATAATCAAATTATTATAATAATTGGAACCAAACAACCATAATAATTTTTTAAAATTCTGAAAAATTATAATTTGTTCTAATAAAGTGAACCAAAGAAGGCTGTAATAAATTAGCTAAAAGATTAAAGATGGGGATTGTGATCATTACAAGCATGGCACGGGCTTGCTTATCAAATCACGGTACATGGACAGATATTGGAATCATCTTTTTCGCTTACAAAGTAATACTGTAGTATATACCTGTGGCCTCTCTCTCTCTCCCTCCACATAAATGTAGTATGACCATTGGTCCACTACTAAAATTGTTGTTAGATTTTTAATAATTAATAATTAATGATTATTTATTTATTTATTTTTAATATCTAGTTATTAAATTTTATTTATTTTTATAATTAGTCACAAAAAAACTAATTGTTGCACAATATTTTTGTGATACCTGAATAGATATTTTTAGTAGAATATTTCTTTTATCGTAAACGTATCTTATAATTATCGGACAAATATTGTACGATAATCACAAATTAATTTTACAATCATTAGCAATTTTTTTTGTGATTATTATTTCTTTGTATAGATTCATAACCATTTAATTTTTGAATTAAAAGATTAAAATTTATTGATTACATAAATTTAATAATTAATTTTAATAATTGAAAATTTGTTAACTACGTAAATTTCTGACAATCGATTTTGATAGTGAATCGACCTTATACACATATACACACGTACCTACCGACTAATAGTATGGATGCAATGTATCGATCCAATGGCTCTACATAAAGGCCAACTTTAGCCATGCGTGATTGCGAGACCTCTCTTCGCTTTAAAATAGTTTGGTTTAATTTAGTTTAAGTTAGCAAACCGCATGATTTTAAGACACACACACACACACACATATATATATATATATTTAAAAAAATTCTTGACCCTTTGTATAGAATGATTTTATTTCATTTGACGACGACTTATGTTTTACTTTAAATCCTGATTTTTACCATAAGTCAAAAACTCACTCACTCATTAAGAAAAGAACAACTTCATAACAACAGTATAACAACAGTGGTTCACTCTTTATGTACGACTTAAAAGAAGATATTCACTATAGACCAGTAGCTCCGATGGTATCAGCCACGGGTGTTAAACGAGTCGACGGTTTGTTTAATTTTCAAGTTCGATTTAGTTAAATTTTGATTTAAGTTTGTTAAAACAAATTTATTTGATTCAACAAGTTAAATTTAAACTCGACTCATTTAAAGTTAGACTCGATAAAAACTCAATAACAATAAAAAAAATTCAAAATTTTCATGAAAAACTTGAATTCGACTCGTTAAAAATTTGATAAGAGAATTAAAATAAGCCGAGTCTGAACTCGAACAAAAAACTTATTTAACTAAAAGGTTAGAGATTTGAACATGACAATTTCAGTAGATATTTTGGAGGGTTCTAGCCCTAATAGTATCGGTGGATATCTTAAAATTATTAAAAGAGTTTAATTATTATACAAGTGTATATGTGTAAATTTGTATTTCATAATTATATGAATAATCAATTGTTAATATTGATCATAAATGTACATACATTAAATAAAAAATAATAAAAATAGATGAAATTGAGACTCTAAAATTAAACAGATCCTTTTATGCAAAGTGGTAACAAATAAATAAAATCACGTAGAATACAGGACTCATTCCGGTTGGTCCTCCTTTAAAAAAATAAATAAATTTAAATCTACCTCTTATTATTTTTTTAATTTTGAAAAGGGGGCGGGGGTGGTTTAAAATCGTGATCTGAACAGATAAGAACACGTTTGCGTCAGGACCACACCACTGGTACTCCTAAAAATTAGATTCTACACTCTTAAATTAATTAATTAATATTTTATATGTCTAAAAAATAATGAAAAAAGTTTATTTTTTTAATTTAAAAAAATAATTAAACACAAAAATTAATAAAATTATGTATTATATATATTTTAAAAAAAATTACAATCAAATTTTATGTGATCATTCTTTTAAGAAAAAATGGATTATATGTCTGTTTGACACAACTTATTTCAAATTATCTTAAAACTTATTTCAGATTATCTTAACACTTATTTGTTTACTAAAATAAACTATAAGTTAAAAAAAAAAAAAAATCTATTAATCAATTTTTTTAAATAAGCTACAAATATTGTTATATTCAATATATAATTTTTATAAAAATTATAAAAAATAAATACTTTAAAATTATTTTATTTTTAACAATAAATTATAATCAATTCAAATAATGAGTTACAAACAAAGCATATCAATTTGCAACTACCCACCTCCGCGGCTCCATGTCATCCATCACTCTTTCAATTTTGATGATGGTATGCTTAGTTCATCATTTTTTCCTTAAAATTTTGTTTTCCTTTATGGTCAGTGGCTCATCATATTTGTATTAGTGTTTAATTTTAATATATAAAAAGGGAATATTGAACACTAGTAACATCGTCATTAAAAGATTTTACGATTAATTTGACTAATTTTGGACTTAAAATTTCTTTATCTAGAAGAACCAGTAGGTTGCTACTAGAAGAACGTGTTCAAAAGAAAATTTTGGAAAAATGAAAACATGGACAATTAGACTCAGTTTGATATAAGAAAAATGTGTTACATAAAATATTTTATAGTAAAACATTTTACGAGAAAATGGTTTCTAAAAAAATAATTTATTTTCTGATGTTTGATAGTCAAGCTGAAAATGAGACTGAAAATATATTTTTATATTTGATTTTCAAAATAAATTTAACAATTATGTTATTTTAAATTAATATAAGTATATTTTGGTTTTTTTTTAATATGCTAAAGTTAAATTCTTATAATAAAAAATTGAATTTATTTGTATGTATGTAAAAACTTGATACTATGATCTAACAACAAGAATATTCATACTTTATAGGAAAATTTTAATAAGATAATGGTTTTGAAGATTTTTAAGAATAAAAAAAAATTAAAATTTAGGAAATATATTATATATAATAAAATATAAAAACATCAAAAAGATGATAAGAGTGATTAAATAAAAGTGCTATAAAAATAATAAAAATAGACAACACTCGGACCACTTTCGAAAAAATAACTTACAGATTTAAATCTGCAAATCGTTTTCCTGAAATAACAAATAGATTTTCTGTTGACTGAAAAATAATTTTCTATTAACTAGATTTTTTTTGATATACCAAACACTGAAAAATCTAAAAAATATTTTCTGAAAAATATTTTTTCAGAAACAAACGAAGCCTAATTTAAGATTCTTTCCATCTAAGCGTCATATTTGTAAGGGCATTGGAAGGGAAAAAGTACTACTGCTATCATTGGGCTAATCGTGGTTTGAATCGAATATAATTGGGCTTGGGCTTTTTGCACGGGTTAGGTGTCAAAATGTACTACAATACACAAATCAAGTAAAGCTCGTTTGCAACAGGAACACACAAGCACCTATAATAATAATTTGGTAGCAATTTATACAACACGTCTATAAATTATAAAACTTAAATATAGTAAAAGAAATTATATTTAATAAGTCAAATGCATGTTCAAAATTTTTTAATTTATTACTTAAGTTCAAATGAATGCTTAAAAAATTAAATTTATTATTTAAAATTAATTTCAAATATTTGTTGCGGTGAATTTTATCTACCAAATAAATCCATAGTAGGTCTTGTCGTGGCAACCTCACCCAAATTCAAGTTATTATCCCATTTCTATATGTCCCATAAACAAGAGTTCACTTTTTAAAGAATTATCTCATTTCTATATGTCCCATAAACAAGAGTTCACTTTTTAAGGAATATGCTCATCATGTCAAACAAATCGTAACTCGAAGAAAGTTCAAATTGAGCTTGTTCAAAAAGCACTTGATTTAACGAGTTGAATTAAAATTGAGCTCATTAAAGATTTGATATACTAAATATATCATATTATTAATGAAAAAATTCGAGTTTGGATTGTTAAAGCAACTTATTCTTTCTAGATGTATGATAGCAGTAATTTTTGAAAATTTTAATATTTGTATGTAAAAGTTGCTTACTTATGTATGAGTCCAAATATGCTGTCCCAAATTTAATTAAACGGTTGTATTTTATTTAAATTATATAAAATATATCTTTATTTTTTTACAATTAATACATTTGAATATAATACAATAGTTTAATTGAATTTAAGATAATATACGGGACAACAGATTTGAACTTTTGATGTATTATGTACCAAAAAAAAAAAAGCTGACTACTTATCTCGGCATAAGTATATAGAATTAGTGTTGTTCGTAACCCAATCCCTGTTAAAGTATTTAGTTTAAATTATTATTGTTTTATATTCCTTATTGATAAGGGACGTTTTCTGAGTTGAACTATTCTTTAGCAATAGAGCTATTCTTTAGTCTAGCAGTTTTTTTTGTTTAGCAGTTGACCACATTTATAGGGTTGTTAGACGTGGGTTGTTTTATCCTTTTTGATTTATCTTTGTAAGGCTA